>SNQJ01S0126804.1:41010-51355 GCA_010110895.2 Picea sitchensis | reverse complement strand
GTGCTTTGGTTTTTTGTTAATAGATCATGTCTTAAAACCATTGGGAACTCCTTTGTCTCACGTTTGAAGTTTTGTTTATGGTTGTAATGTTATTTGTTTTTCAGTTCTTAACTAGATTTTATTTCGTTTGGTTTTCTATTGTATGTTAACCCACTTTGATTCACAGCAAACCTGTTCTGCCCTGCTGAGCCCAACAGGGCATGCTAGTGCTCCCATTCTTGCTCACCAGGCGACGATTTGAGCACGAACATGGAGTCACCAGGTGCAAATTGTAGTCTTCAATGTATTGATTACTATTCACCCTCAAAATCAGTATTTCTTTGTCATTCAATCCCAGGGAAATGTTTTCAATCTATTCCCTGGCAACAGCACCAAGAATGTTAGCACTAAAAGTTACACTTTGACTGCTAAAGGGCAATATCAGTACCCATCAATAGGTTTATGAGATAAGTCTTAAATTGTGGTGTCAAATGGATAAAACTTAGTTCAAAAATGTTAAAACATAGGAAATTCTAGATAAAATGCATCAGCAAAAGAGGTCTTGTCTAACTTAGATCAGGGTTTGAGGATTAATGTGGATAGAAGGAAGAATTCAATTGAGAAAAACGAAAAGGTCTACCACTAGCATTAGGCTTTACCAGTAGACAAAGGAAAGAAAAGATTTAGATACAAGATCTTCTTAAATCCAAGCTAAAACTCTGAGAAAAATTATAACAGCATCACAATCAAACCTCCATTGCAATACTGCTAAAAAAAATCATTGGAATCATTCAATGACACTAAGAATTTAGAGTGAGAGAGAAACAAGATGGCAAGAAAGAAAATTGATTTTCATTAGATAAAAATTCATCAAGTGTGATACATCAAACCAGAGCATGCTTTGTTACATTAATATCACCAGAAAAAGTCTTTTTACATAAACTATTTGAACCCATGTATGTCTTATAATGCTTCCTTTATAGCCTAGATAGGGAATCATAGCATACAATGTGAGTTTCATCCTCTAGCATAGGATTCTTCCATCCAAAACTGAAATAATTACACATGTACAAACTAGAAATAACAAATGGCTACAAAAAAGGCTAATATTGGCAACTATCCTAACACCTTAATACTACATGATGAGATGTCCTTTGAGTGCATTCCTCTTCTTGCCAGGTATCCTCCAGATTTAAAATGACCTCCAAACAGTTGTACCATGCTCCCCTATCCATCTGGCGATCATTGATCCTCTTGAAACCATCAAAATAGGAGTTCACAACATATCCTTTAGCGTTGACTGGAGCAGCCAGTTTGTAATGAAGATCGCAGTGAAGTTCATAGTGCTTGACTATAGAAACCAGTTCGCAACACCAGGCGCTGCGAACTTTCCTGTAACTGCCAAATTAGTCTAGCCTAGCTCCAAAACACCCAAAAACTTCCTCTAGAGTTAGGGATGCCTGTAGAAACTTCATAATGTGGTGTACGAGTGAAAAACTCAGTTATAAACAACATACTTCCTCAAAATATTCAAAAATCAAGGAGCAATCATTTCCAAAACTAAGACTTCTTGAGGTATTTCATCCATCACTTTCTTAGCCTTGAACTCCTCCTTTTGGTAGCTTGGGCCAACACATTCATGTTGGAAATATTGTCATTGATGTCAACAGTCATTGATGTCAACAGTTTATTAGATGATCTATTGTTAAATGACAGATGATATTGTCATCGATGTCAATAGTATATTAGTCAGCAGAAGATGTCATACATTATGTAGAGAAGGAAAAGCGCAAGCTCGGGAGGAGGAGCAAACAGGACGAGCAAACAATATGAAGACCAAAGCTCAAAAGGAAGAGCGCATTGCATAGTATATCAGGTTGCAAAATAAATTCATGATTATTGTTGATCACGATAGGATCAACAATCCTATGATAAAATATCAGGAGGGTTAGAAAATGCAGAGATCAAAGCTCAGGAGAACTAGCTACTGAATATATTAAAGCTCAGGAGAGTTAGTGAATGAAGAGCCTTTGTAGCCATCCGATCAGACTGAAGAAATCTCAATAGTCATCTGATCAAAGAGTTTGACCATGTTGATCGTCTGATACAATGCACATCGGTCATTTGAGTGACCGTGGGCTTAAGGACCATTGAAAGATCACCACCATTGATCTGCTTCAAGAATACCTGTCAGTTGTCGGATCCAATGGAGATGCAAGGAGGATAAGCCCAAGAGTTAGTTAACACTCCAAAGAAGTGAAATGATCTGATCTGTTGGATCAAGAGGACATGTGGCAAGTGATTGTAATTTCACTGAATCACAGATCAGGAAAGTCAAAAATAGTGTTACATGAACTCGCGAAACGTGAAATCGCGATATGATTTGGATCATTGGATCATGGAGGGTTGTGGACTGTCGATCCAATGTAAGCATATATCTAGAAATCCGATATCGGGAAATCAGGAATGGAAGAAGGGAGGTTCTCTAACCTTTGAAATACTGAAACAAGAAATCACGATAAGATAAGGACCATTGATCAGGAGGAGCGATGTGGGTCGTCGATATGATGAGAGTGGCATACCGGATTTCGAGAATTCGTAGATTGTGAGTTGAGAGAACGGATCATGCTTCTTGAAATACCGAAACACGAATTCACGATCCAATCCAGACCATTGGATCAAGAACGAATCCTGGTCGTTGGGCCAGAGAACACATGGCGTTGGTTCAACACTTTACTGACTGGAAAGTCAAAGACTGAAAGTGTTAACCTTCCAAATAGCGAAACATGAAATCGCGATAGAATCGTGGGTCGTCGAATCTTGAAAGCGTTGGAGGGGCATTGGATTTGAACCAAGGAAAAATGACACAGCAGACCACGTCATCAAGACACATTGACATACCACGTCAGCTAAGGACACGTGGTACAAGAAGACACTGATAAGTGTCAAGTTGATACAGCATTTCAGGCACATGAAAATCACGAATATGTATGAGATGTGGCAGCCAATAGGCTGCTGACACATCATCAAGTGACGTAAGTGTTTACGTCACCCCCAAGAGTTCCTACTTCGGGAGTTTAGAGTTGTATGAAAAAACTCTAGTGTCTGGAAGTCCCAAATGTTGAAACTCCGAAAGGGACACAGGTCAGGTGATTTACAGTCACCAGGAGTTGAACTGTTGGAGGTCACGAAGATTCGAAGGAAAAACTATGAAATCCTGACAACCATCCATTTCATCGTGTGATCATGTCATAGCCGTCGGATTTAGCAGTGAAAGGATGAGTCTAGGTCTAAAATAGATTGTAGATATATCTCTGTGAAATAAATATGAACCGTTTGACTGTTTCGGCGATTTCATGATCATGATTTTTGTAACGGAAGTCACGATAACTCACAAGGAAAAGTACTTAAATCCCGTCAGCCATCCATCTTGTCAAGATATCGAATCATGACCATTAATTTAATAAAGCACTCTTTTGGTCTAATTGCCTAAGCATGAGGTCACTGTCATTGGTCATATGCTATAAGCATTTTATTATACATCGTTATAGTTGGTAAAACCCGTGGTCCTATGATGCACAGTTATATGAAATGGTTAGAAGGAAGCGCCTCCATGGAATCTGGTCTCTATGAATTAAAAGAGATTTGATATCGAGTATAAAGGATTAAATTGATCCATGATTGTGATCAATTTATGAAAAACCTTCACGATATAATGAACCGATACACAGTCATGATTAAAAGAGAATAAATCATGAAAAACATGAATAATGAATAAAAAGGAAAAATAATATTAATTAAAGTTTAATTATCATTTTAAATGAAAAGGTACAATGGTTCAAATAAAGGGACACGATGTTTTAAATTTCACACCTGTTTGAAGAGTATATAAATGAGAAAAAGTGGTGAGAAGAAAGTGTCTTTGCAGTCCAGAATAGAAGATCAAAAGTTGAAGCAGATTCCAAGAAGACATCAGAGGAAAGAAAATGTGAATAATAGAGAGAATATAAAATGCAATTCATAACAAAAGTTAAATAAGTTGACGCAGATTCCAAGAAGATATCAGAGGAAAGAAAATGTGAATAACAGAGAAGATGAAATGTGGTGATGAGTGTCTTAAAGTATATCTTTGATCATTGATTCTATAATGGATCACTACTACTGGAGTTGAATAGACTCTAGTTGGATAGACTGGGTTCTATCAGCAAGATGGGACTTGCAGCAAGCTGGGTCTTACGCCAAGCTGGGTCTTGGCAGAGACTTGGTGCTCTCCGAGGGGTTGGTGCTGGAAACTTTAGTTGGTGCTAAAAATAAAATCATTGATCACATATATTCATATTTATGTTCATATCAATTATGAAAAAGTATGTTCAAACATTTAGTGTCTCTATGTTCAATGTGATTATGATTTGATTGTTATTAATTTGTTCAATTATGTGTTAACTGGTAACTGGGAAAAGAAATTGTTAAAATAGTTCACACACTAATTCACCCCCCCCCCTCTTAGTGTGGGTCGTGTGTTCTTCAATTCAAGTTTCTTTGGGCTATTTCTTCCTTAAAAGGTTGCAACTCTAGTTTAAGTCTTCTTATATGAGCTTGTAAGCCTCTATTTTGTCTGTATAAATTCTTAAGATTCCTATGGAGAGGCAAAAACCTTTTTTGTTGTAAACCTGGCTTTATCAATAGTTTCAAGATACATATCCATAAGATCCTTCAAATTTTTTATTTTAGCCAACCCTTCTCCTTTTAAGTTAGCAATTTCATTTCTAGCCTCTTTAAGCTAGTTGGTCAGTCTTTTGAAGGTAGGGTTTTATGGAGGAGTGGTTATGTCTATGACCTCAATATGATTTTCAACAGCTTCAACTTTACCTTTACCCTTTCTCTTGATGGGAGCTTCCACTATGTCCTCTTTTTCAACGCTTTCCTTCTTTGTTGATGACCTGGAGAAAAGCCTCCTAACTATAGCTTCAATTGCAAGAGTTGGTGAGGGGAAGAGTAACCTTCTTCCTTTTGTGCTTGTGGCTCTAGTTGATGGAGTTTATGCTAACTCTAGAGATGGCTTGGGTGAAAACTCCCTTTGTGGAGAGTAATGTGATCCCTCTTCTCCTTCTTGATCCTTAGTTGCATCATCATCTTTAACAATTTATTTGCTCTTCCTCTTCTTACTTGTCTTTGTGTGTACAGTGTTGTTAGCCTGAAGAGGACTTTGCACCTTGAATTGTGGAGTAGGAGCAACATTCAATTGAAAATGTGCAGAGGCAATGAACTGCTCCCAGTCAATGTTTTTCTTCTTTAACTCCTCCATCGCAAGAATATTAATCAACCTTGAGTGAAAAAAACTTGTGCAACTGCCTTGGACTTATCATGGACTCTGTTAGCCATTTTTCCAATGCTTCTAAACAAATAGAAAGGGAGATTCATGAAGTCTTTGCCTATGAAGTGCAACAAAAGTATAATGTGGTACTAATAAATCATTTTGAACCTACCTTCACAGGTGAAATACCTTTGGATTACCCTTAGCATCTTATCAAATCCTCCAATCATGTGGCTCCTGGGCACTCCCTTTGATATATTATCTCCCTGACATTCTGGTTTAAGGAATTATTTGGAGAAGGTTTCATTTAGATTCGTGACCTTAAACCACCTTTCACCAGTATTTGGTATTTCAGTAGTTGATGCCATGGTTTCTTCAGATACTTCAATTTCAAGTGTACCAATTTTGGTTTTGGTTCCATCAAAATTCAAAGAAAACTCTTTGGCCACCTCAAGGTTCTCCCTCTGTATTTTCTAACAGAAATTAAAACTCCCCACTCTTTGGAAGACCTTCCTAATCAGAGGTTCAACAGTAAACAATTGCATGCCATAGGGTTTAGTCCTCACAATGCCCCCTCCCTTGTGAGCCTTCTTCTATTGTGGAGTATCCATTGATGTCATAGAAATAAAACTAAACCAACAATTTGAGTGATGCAAGAGGCAAAACAGAAAAAACAAAGGACCTAGAGTTTGGATGGATGATCTCTTTCAAAAGATGGTTTTTTCTAAGGTTTTAAAGTTCTTCGGACTATTTGACTTCTAGGATTAAGAAAGGACAACTAATAGTCAAGGAGGTGAATGAATAACACACAAAAAATAATGAATATACAAGGAGATAGCTTGTTGTAAAAATATTTGTCCAAAACCTCACTATTATCTTGCAAAATTCATCATAACTTTATCAACAAAATTATTTTCAATTTCAAAAAGATAGACCTGAATCTAAAATGGAGATCTTGATAAAGACTAGATGGTAAAAGGTCAGAGACAATTGATTAATAGTGGCAGGTCACTGCACAGAGTTTGCAATGCCAGAACAAGGGATTCGCAGTAGAGTTCGTAGCATAAGCATCAAAGGCCTAATATGGGATAGGCAAGGTGGCCTGACAACAAGGTTTGTTTAAGATTTGGTAAAAAGAGGTTGATAGCTATGCAATTGGCTAAGAATTGTGATAACAGGGGTAAGAGGGATAGTTGGTAGCGTGGACCACTAATTCACAGCGCCTAGGCGAATAAATGATAAAAAAACAACCTTTAATGTTCTTCAACAGAGCTTAAAATGCCCATGGAGTACCTGAAGGTTGAGACTTCAAAATTGATATGCTTGAGATTGAACAACTCCGTTTTCAAATGGTCTAACCTCCAAATCCTTGTTGTCATCCAGTTAGTAGCACTTCCCATAGCGTCTGTCTGAAAACACCAGTTTTTGCAGCGCCGAGTTAGGATTAATTTGAAATCTTGGAAAAACGATTAGAAAAACTTTAATGATGAAATCCTAGGTTATTTCCTTAAAAACATAAGTGTTGAAAATAAGGATATCGGCTGACAAGGCATCATAAGTGAAATTATGGTGATGAAAGCAAAGTGTAGTTGAGATGCGTTGTGAATTGTATGATGAGATGGCAACGTAAAAAAAGAACCTAATTTGACCTTCTAACAGGTAGAGGGGAAAAGTGGAGGGGTTTTAGTACATCGTGGAAGTGGTGACATGTCAGGGTGGCGGTGGAGGCATAAGGATGATGGATTGTCTAATCTTATCATAAAGATGAAGATATAACCCAATGGTAATGGGCCAATATCAACACTAAATTTATTTGTGCTAAAACCCAAAATGACTATAAGGAAGAGGACAAAAGTAAAAATTAAACAACACTAATGATAAAAATAAAAAACCTAAAGGTTGAATTGACCCAATCAATTCCATTTCATACCAACTATCAACAATGAAATGCAGCGGGGTTCCCTTCACCCAAATTTGTGAATGGAAGAGGTGCACCCCCTCCTCAGGATCATCTAGTTCTTTTGGTTGGATTTTTTTGGTCACGATAGTAGAAGTGGGTTCTGCATCAATAATGTGTCTCATTTTATTTTTTTCTAAATCAGGTTCTGAGTCGAGGCTCAACTCTATTTATTTGAGCTCGACCACTAATGAATATTTTGAGAAACATTCATCGATGTTGTGCCAATGTATTTTGTGGAAGTCGCACCACTTTCCAGTGTCATTCTTTGTCTTCTCGTTACCCTTCTTTTCCTGCGGATTGGACTAGTTGTATTGAGGTTGGCTATTTTGTGAGTTAGGTATTCATTTACCATACTTTGTGATCCAGATTTTATGAGCAGAACGAAATGACTACAGATTATTAACAGGTGCTTAACACAAAATAATAGAGATACAGTAAAACTTTTTCTATTCAATAAGGAAATAAGATGAAACTGTAAAATGCAACAGAAACAAGCTTGTTGGAATGGTGGTAGCTTATCTCTGAGAAGAGATGTGACGGTTGTGCTCATTCACAAGAATATTATTACAATGAGGCTCTAAAGGCCTTTTTACAATAAACAGGAATGCCAAAAACCCTAGATATCCAAAAACCTAACCCTACAAGATGAAGCACCAAAAGTCATGCGGGCCCCGTTTGGGTAAGTTAGTACATCAACTTCCTGGGGTCGTCACTTTTTCATACGATTTTCATTTTAGGTGTATGATAGCCTACTAGAAAGGTATCGTCGAGGAGATTCATTTTGGCCCCGAAAGTTAAAACTGCTAAAAATAGTAAATTGCCAGAAAACTATTTTGAGCCAGTTGGAAAAGGTGGGTGGCCACTGATATCCACCTGGATCAATCCTCCCTCCTTAGGAAGAAATGGTCTCCATTGCGTTGAGTTCCCCCATCAGATGAGGAATTTTTTGTTGAATTTGGCCCTGGGTGAGCCACTTGCCTTGGTGCAGGAGTTGCCCTGCTTTGACGGCTCGATAAAGCTGGATCCTTTACTGTCAAGTGCCCTTGATCTGTGTGTCCACAATCTAATCATTGGATGCCTATTGTATGCAGTCGGGGTTGAGCTCTGTTGGTTTCAGTTGTTCTGCTACGTTCCAGGTGTCTAATAATGGTGGGAAATAAGGGTGAAGGAGATCCACGTTGAACATTGGGTGCAGGCCGAGGAAAGGAGGAATGTTGAGCTTAAAATCATTATCCCCCATGGCCTTGGTGATGGTGTACGACCCATAACGGAGTGGGAGAAGCTTCCTATGGGGTCTTGTAAAGTGTTCTTTCTACAAGTGCAACCAAAAATTTTCGCCCACTTGAAACTAATGTGGCACTCGATGTTCATCATGGCGCTACTTGTACTTGTCATTGGACTTCTATAGTATATCCTGAACCTATTGGAGGATGTGTTGGATCCTCTCAATGAACCAGGTGGCTTTCTCAACTTCAGTTGGAGCAGGAGATGAGTCGGTCGAGGTGACCACAAGGGGAAGTGCAACATCTATGGGACCGAATGGTTGGAATCCCAACCCCACTTGAAAGCGGTTGTGGTCAGTTGAGCTATGCAGGGCTCAGTTGTAGCTATGTTGGACATAGGGAAGGATCTCATCCCATGTGTGAGGATGCTTTAAATTATACATGTGAAGGATATGCACAATCATTCGGTTTACAACCTCGATTTGGCCATCTGTATGGGGGTGGAAGGTTGTGCATTGGGTGAGCTTGGTGTCCAGCAATGACCAGAGGCTCGACCAGAATGTGCTGAGAAATTGATTGTCTCGATCTGAGACAATGGTTTTTGGTATTCCAAAATGTACCTAGACTCGTTCAAAGAAGAGCTTGGCAATGGCCTCTATTGTGATGTTCTTCTTGCAGACAATGAGAATCGCCATCTTAGAAAAGTGATCAACAACCACAAAAACATAGTCATTTCCCCGCTTGGTGGATGGCAGGCCCGACATGTAGTCTATTGATATGGATTCCCATGGCTTGTCAGGAGTAGGAATAGGGCTCCCCACATCATCTTCACTCACTCGCTTGATGGAACACGGATATGGCCCAGACGACACAATAACCCATCCTTAAGATGGAAATTATTGACAATTGCGTTTTCACCCAACATTTGGTAGGTGGTGGTGAAGTCTAGGCCTGTCTCATAGAGTTGGGGCCATCCAGAGGTCTCATGGTTGTAGGGGTCTAGCATCATGGTGAGTACCATGACTGGTGGTATACTGAGGAAATCAACGACGTGATTGGTGCTTCATGTTTTATACTTGATGTTGAGGTGGAATTGTTGCAAGTATGTGGACCACTTTTGATGGCGATCATTCTGCAATTTTCCTTGTGTTTGCATGAACTGCAGTGGCTTATGATTAGTGTGAATGATTGTCTCCTTCCAAAGAATGTAATGTCTCCACTGGCGCCAGGCTTTCACAATGGATTACATTTCTTTGTCATAAGTAGGGTACTTACGGACAACATATGATAGTGTCTCACTATGATAGGCCACAGGGTGGTTGTGTTGACTGAGAAAAACACCCACCGCATAATCTAAAGCATTTGTCTCGATCTCAAAGGGTTGTTGCAGGTCTGGTAGAGAAAGTAATGGGGCTGAGCACAAGCATTGCTTCAAATCATCGAACGCTTGTTGTTGGGAGCAGCCCCACACAAATTTTGCCTTACCACCACCCCTGGTTATTTGGATGAGGGCCCATGCAATATGGGAGAATCCCAACACAAACCTGCGGTATAAATTGGCAAGGCCCAAGAAGCTTTGAAACTCAGTGAGTGTGGTTGGGGCTGGCCAGTCACGAATGAATTGGATCTTGGCTGGATCCACATGTACGCCATGTTGATCAATTATGTAGCCTAGGTAATGGACCCTGTCCATGCCGAAGGAGCATTTTTCCAAGTTGACATATAGCTTGTGCTGTCGCAGGGTGTGCAGAACCTGTTGAATATGTTGCAAGTGTTCGGCCCAAGTCTTGTTGTAAATGAGAATGTCATCCAAATACACCACTACAAAAGTATTGGTGAATGGTCGTAGGATATCGTCCATCATCCTCA
>SNQJ01S0126804.1:26304-40203 GCA_010110895.2 Picea sitchensis | reverse complement strand
TCCTATTCAAATAAATAATAACACTATGAGGCCTAGACTCATATACAACATGACATTTCCATAAATAAGGTTGGCCCAAAAGAACATCACAAACTTCGAGAGGAGAAACATCACACAATACCTCACCTTTGAAGGTCTTGATTTCGTACGACAGTCGACATAATTGGTTGACACGGAGTTCACTTCCTTGGTGGAGCCATCCAATGGTGTAGGGTTTTGGATGCGGCGTTGTCGACAGAGCCAGCCACTTGATGAGATCTACTGATATGAGGTTCTTATGGCTACTGCTATCAATGATGAAGTGCAGTGGGGTGCCTTTTACCCACATCTATGAATGGAAGAGGTATTCTCATTCTTCTGGCTCATCTGGTTCACCAAGCTGGAGTTTGGTGGTAGCAATGGTTGCACTGGGTTCCGTGTCAATGATCTGTCTTCCCCTTTCTAGTTCTGGCTCAGAGTCTAAACCTGCATCTAATTCAGAGGCTTTTACTTCGGCCACCAGCGACTGCTTTGAGCAATAGTCAGCAGTGTTATGCCAAGGGCTCCTATGGAAGTCGCACCACTTCCTGGTATCTTTCTTTGACTTTCTGGTGTCCTTCTTTGCTTGCGGCTTGGACTGGTTGTCTTGATACTGTCCATATTTTCTCTGTCCTTTTTTCTGTGGATTGGGGCCGCCCTTTCCTGGATTTTGTTGTGAGGGGTTCCCAGGCCCAAATTGCCACGTCTTTTGTTTGAGCTTCTGCTTGATTTTGACGGCATATTGGTAGGTCATGCCCAAGGATGAGATGTCCAGAAATTCCATTTCGATCTGGATGTATCTATGCAGAGCGTCGTGATACTTAAGCACCAGATTTCGCTCTGAATCTTTGATACCCAACTTGGTGCTCAAGGTATGAAAGATATTTTTTAAATCTGGCACTGCTTGGTCTCTTTCTTGCCGCAGTGTGGTCCATTTGGTATACAAGTTTTCATAACTTCCGACAGGGTAGTATTGTTCCTTAATAGCATCCCTCAAGGATTCCCAGGTGGTCGTGACTATAAATAATGAGGGTTCATATGTTTCTTTTTTCTCACAGAAAGTTTCCCACCAATCTTTGACATGGAGAAGAACTTTGAGGAATGCAAAAGTAATATTTTCTCTATTCGAAAAGTTATGGACGGAAAAATACCTTTCTAGTAGATTCAACCACTTCTCTACAACATCTATGTCTATTTGACCTTCAAATATAGGAATATCGAAGTTTATTTGTACCTTGAAGGGGGTGGTGCCTCCACTCGAAGAAGATGTGTTGCATGTTGGTAGTCGACGAATGATTTGCGCGAAACTATCCATCATCTCGTTGCTTTGTTGCGTGAGGGGTTCCTCAATAAACAGTTTGAAAGGATCTCCTGTCCTGACATCTTTCTTTTCTCCTGCCATGAGAGGTCGCTTGGGCGTGCGAGAGCTTTTGTCCTCAAGAGAAAAAAGCTTGAGACCCAACTCTTTGTACTCTGACCTCATTGGGGACATGCATTAAGATGACAAGGAGCAGACCGCTATGATACCACTGATCCAGATTTTATGAGAAGAATGAAATGACTACAGATTATTAATAGGTACTTAACACAAAATAAAAGAGATACAGTAAAATTGGTTTTCTATTCAATAAGCAAATAAGCTGAAACTGTAAAATGCAGCGGAAACAAGCTTGTTGGAATGGTGGCGGTTTATCTCTGAGAAGAGATGTGACGGTTGCACTCATTCGCAAGAAGATTATTACAATCAGGCTCTCAAGGCCTTTTTACAATAAATAGGAATGCCAAAAACCCTAGACATCCAAAAACCTAACCCTAGGAGATGAAGTGCCAAAATTCATGTGGGCCCTGTCTAGGTAAGTTAGTACATCAACTTCCCAGGGTTGTAAATTTTGCATACGATCTTTGTTTTAGGTGTATGATAGCATGTTGGAAAGGTATCGTCGAGGAGATTCATTTTGGCCCTGGAAGTTAAAACTACTAAAAATAGTAAATTGCCAAAATTGCCAGAAAATTGTTTTGAGCCAATTGGAAAAGGTGGGTGGCCACTGATATCCATCTGGATCACTTTGATTGTTGCGTATTTTCAGACTCAAAATCCATCTTGTTCTGCTATGTAAATTTGTGTTCAATTTTCACATCATATCGATAAGTGACTTCCAGTCATGAGATGTCCAAAAACTCCATTTCGGTTTGGATGTACGTGTGTAGAGCTCTGTGGCATTTTATAACTAGATGCCACTAAGATTCTTTGATACCTAGATTAGTGCGCAAGGTATGGAAGGTATTTGTGAAATATGGCACTATTTGGCCTCTCTTTTGACGCAGTGTGGTCCATCTCATGTACTGGTCATCATAGTTTCCAACAAGGTAATATTGTTCCTTTATGACATCCATAAAATATTCCCAAGTGGGTTCATTCTCAAAACTTCCATACTCCTCTATGGAATTTTTCTCACAGTAAGTTTCCCAACAATATTTGACAAGGGGAAAACCTTAAGGAGCACAAAGGTGATCTTTTCTCTATCGAAAAAATTGTGGATAGAGAAATAACCTTCTAGCAAATTTAACCACTTTTTCAAAGCATCCACATCTATTAGACCTTAAAACATGGTAATATCAAAATTAACTTGTGACTTGAAAGGGTCGGTTCTTTCAAAGTGGTTGCTAGATGAAGATGCATCTATTGTTGTTGATAGTCGTCGAAGAATTTGGGAAAAATTCTCCATCATTTTGTCCCTCTATCGCATGAGGGATTCCTTGAGAAATAAATTAATAAAATCTCCTGCTCCCTCATCTCTCTTTTCTTCTGCCATGGGAGTCCGCTTGAGATAACAATATTGGTTTTCCTCAAGAGAAACTAGCTCGAGACCCAACTCTCTATATATTGACCTTTTCAGGGACATGCACTAAGAAACGACAAGGAGAAACCTGCTATGATACCACTGATTTGTATTATTTTGAGAAAGAAATGAAATCGGAGATATAACAATGAAATACACATAAATATTGCGAGAAACACAGAGATACAGTAAAACACAATTTCTATTAATGAGATAAATGTATAGAAAATGTAAAAATACAGAGTGAATGAACTCACTAGAATGGTGGTAACTTATCTCTGAGAAGAGATGTGATGGATACACTCATGCGCAAGAAGATTATGTTTTCAATGAGGCTCCAAAGGCCTTTTTAACATAAAGAAAATCCAAAACCCTAACCATGAAATATTTATTGCCAAAAGGTTTGAGGGCCCTGATGGGGGTAGTTGATACCTCAACTTCCTGAGGGCATAACTTTTGGATGCGATCTCCATTTGGGGTGCACGATAACTTGTTTGAAAGGTCTAGTCGAGAAGAAAACATTATGACTATGCCTAGGTTCTTTCATAGGCCCACAAATGTCAAAAAAAAATCGTTTAGGGCCTCAAAACGGCCCCAGAAGTTTGGGACCCAAAAAACTATAGAAACACTTCCAAGGTGGAAAATTGTATTTCGAACCAGTAGAATAGGTGGGTGGTCACAGAAAGAACATTTTATATTTCTCACCTATATCATTAATGTACCTAGGTGGTCACATAAAGTACATTTCATATTTCTCACCCAAGCACTAATTTCTCTTTGCCATCAGAAATAATTATTAATCCTAAAGATTCAAACAATTCAATCTGATGAGGCAAAGACGGGATATCACAGTTATAGAGGTCATCAAAATATTCATTAAAAGGATTCCAAGTATCTACTAGATCATATATCAACATGTAAATGTATGAATGAGACTACATTTATGATCGGTTGTTGGGTTCGTGACATCCTTGGTTAATTAAAAGAATGTCACAAAGAAATATGAGTAGCCAATTTTAGATTAACACTTCCCTAAGTTGCCTTCATTAAAGAGAAGAATCATGAGTTGTTGGTTGTACAAGCCATTTATCATCCTGCATAACAAAATAGAATGGTATGATCAACTATTAGACAGTTTGGGGAAATCTCTTCCTCTAAATGACTAACGTATTTGATCCAGATCTTATGAGTAGAACGAAATGAATACAAATTATTAAAAGATATTTAACACATAATAACATAGATACAGTGAAACCGGTTTTCTATTCAATAAGGAAATAAGCTGAAACTGTAAAATGCAGCGGAAAACAAGCTTGTTGGAATGGTGGTGGCTTATCTCCGAGAAGAGATGTGACGGTTCACTCATTCGCAAGAAGGTGATTACAATGAGGCTATGAAGGAATTTGTACAATAAACAGGAATGTCAAAAACCCTAGGCATCCAAAAACCTAACCTTAGGAGATGAAGCGCCAAAATTCATGTGGGCCCCGTTTGGGTAATTAGTACTTCAACTTCCCGGGGTCGTAACTTTTGCATACGATCTTTGTTTTAGGCGCATGATAGCCCATTGGAAAGGTCTATCCGGGGACTACACATTTTGTTTCTATTTATCATTTTTTACTATGGCGAGCCCTAAAAACATTGTTTAGGGCCTCAAAACGACTCTGCAAGTCAAGGACCCGAAAACTAGGAAAAAAACTACCAAACTCGAAAACTGCCAAAATGAACCAGTTGGAATAAGTGGGAGGCCACTGACATCCATATGGATCAATCCTCCCCCATTAGGAAGCAATGGTCTCCATTGCGTTAAGTTCCCCCATCACATGAGGAAATTTCTGTTGAATTTGGCCCCGGGTGAGCCACTTGCCTTGGTGCAGAAGCTGCCCTACTTTGACAACTCGATAAAGTTGGATCCTTTGTTGTCGAGTGCCCTTGATTTGTGTGTCCACAATCCTATCACTAGATTCCTATTGCATGCAGTCAAGGTTGAGCTCTATTGGTGTCAACTGTTGTGTTATCTTTGAGGTGTCCAATAACAGTGGGAAATATGGCTGAAGGAAAGCCACATTGAAGACTGGGTGCAGGCCAAGGAAAGGGGGAATGTTGAGTGAAAAAACATTGTCACCCGTAGCCTTGGTGATGGTGTATGTCCCATAGCAGAGTGGGCGAAGCTTCCGATGGGGCCCTGTAAGGCGTTCTTTCTGCAAGTGCAACCAAAATTTTCACGCACCTGAAACTTATGTGGCACCCGGTGTTGATCATGGCATTGCTTGTACTTGGCATTGGACTTCTGTAAAATATCCTGAACCTATTGGAGGATGTGTTGGATCCACTCAATGAACTGGGTGGATTTGTCAGCTTCTGGTGGAGCAGGGGATGAGTCGATCGAGGTGGTCGCCAGGGGTAGTGCAACGTCCATGGGGCCCAATGGTTGGAATCCCAACCCCACTTGAAAGGGGTTGTGGCCAATTGAGCTATGTAGGGCTCTATTGTAGCTATGTTGGACATAGGGAATCTCATCCCATGTGTGGGGGTGCTTGGAATTGTATATGCACGAGATATGTACAATCATCCGATTGACGACCTCAGTTTGGTCATCTGTCTAGGGGTGGAAGGCAGTGGATTTGGTGAGCTCGGTATCCAGCAGTGACCAGAGGCTCAACCAGAATGTGATGAGGAGCCGAATGTACCGATGTTGTAGGAAAATTCCCCTGCGAACAGGTGAATGTCCTCTTGGATCTTAGACCCCTTTACCAAGATAGAAAGGTGCTAACTTTGAACACTCACATTCCTTTAAATGTAGCTAAACTAGTCAAGGAAGAAGAAGAAGAAAGTATGAGTACCTCTTTATGAAGTTTGTCCTCACTCGATACGGGTTGAACTTGATCTTCAAGTCCTTCAATGAGTTCTGCAATCCAATAGACAACGAAGACAAAACATACTTCCTATTCTACCAATATTATTTTAAAACTAGATTCATCAAAAGAGACAAGCCCATGCAAACATACACAAACTTGAATGAAACAGACCAAGAACATATATATTAATGAGAACAAAACAAGGTGCTTGCAAATGTAGATGCAGATGTAGCAGCCTCACCAAGTCCTCCTTGTCCAACCCCTTGCTCAAAAGATCCACGATCAGAATGACAATACTTTTCAATGATTCTCCCCCCTTTTCACCATTAGAATGCCTCCTTATATAGGCTTTGAAAGGCTCAACCACCTTATATATTCTTGGGATAAGTTGAGGATATGACTCCATCAGTTGTGGGATTCCCCTTAGATCCATCCTTGAACTTGGATTCGAGCCAAATTGACTCATATGCTTCTTAGTTGTCCTTAGAGATAAGGGGGATTTGTCCCCAAGATTTTCTCAACAGATCGGCGCTCCCTCAAAGTTGGCCACAGAGCATTGCAGTGCTCCCTGCTAAGAGAGCAAGGAGCCCTAGCGCTCCTTACAAGTGGGCAGGGGAGAACTGATCTCCAAAAATACTTTTAGGATGGTAATTCCTTAAGGTAAAATCTTGTAAACTTTGCAAAAAGATATGTTTTCATCTTCTAATGAGCCTTAGAGGATGTCCCAAGTGTTCTTATGATTTTGTTCACAATGCGACACATGTGAGATGACAGTATGATTTTTGCAACACTTGTGATAATGAAAATGAGACATCATCGAAGTGAGTAATTTTGATGTGTAATAGATTTCCCCCCAAACTACGAGGTCAGAAGATGGAAACTGATGACTGGAGTACTTTGTAGACTTTCGAAGCAAGGGTATGGAGTCAGAGAACCTAGTAGAAGTTGAAAACAACCATCAAACAAATGTTATGATATGTTTCAAACCCAAGGCAGACATACCTATGCTTGAGTGATAAAGGACTTTTAAAGTATGGCCACCACCAAATACACTTGGGATCCATAATCATATTGACTTAAGGCTATAGCCACCAAAGATACAACGTGGATCTATACTTCCATGACATGAACTAATCGTAGCCACGAGAAATACACAGTGGATCTACGATATGACAAAACATAGCCACAAACTAATACAAAGTGGATCTATGTGACAATATATATATAAATGTGCTCAAATGATCTCCTTTCACGGCCTGGGTAAAGTAGATATCAGAGTGAACACTCAACCCAGGGTCTTCTTACCAACCCCGATGTGGTACGAATCTAACCATGTGAATAGATGTTTTGATGTTGAACATGGTAGAAACCACTTGATTACCAGTCATTATGGTAAATCGTTAACAAGTGCGAGGGAAATCACCAGTGATGTCAATGACTCCCAAGGTACCCTAGTACAATCCAACAAATGTGAATAGATGAGTTGAAGTCGAGCATTCATGGAATCATATTATTAGAGGTCAATGATGTAAACCCACTGTTGGAAGGGAGGAGGCCTGCCATTGAGGCATGCAGGTCCCAAGGTACTAACTAGTTTCTAAGTTTAAGTCTTGGATGATGTGTTGAAGTCGACAAGAAAAGACTCATCAAAGGAGGACCTTGATGTATCCCCCATCAATGAAACGAAACTAACATAGAGATATAATATGGTGAATCAAATGAGTATGGACTGACACAGGTATTGAAACTAGAAATTTGTGATGGTTAACTCTCGAAGCAGATACTTCCCTAGAACACTGAGGCACAAATAGCAAAAACACTACATGGACCAAAACATGAGGCAGTGGATACCGTGACTTTCATCTGGTGACCCAAATGAGTAAAAGCAATGTGTTGTGTTCAAGGGTGACTGCAAGAGTTGTAACACCCTGTTTCCCCTAGTTTGTAAAAATAACTATACTGGCCAAGAACTGTGGCAAACTCAAAAATGTGAATGAGTGATGTGAATAGACCTTGTGAAAAAGGTCGATGAATGTGAATAATATTACAGATATATATATATTGCAAGACTGTTGAGAGGGGATATGTTGAAAAAGATATCACGATGGCTAAAGAAAGGTGGTGGAAGGCACCTAGAAAGTTGGCGTTAACTTCCACCGAAACCAATATTGTATTTGGACTTCACTGGCCCGGAGAACCAAGAGCGGCTCGCTGGCCCTGAATTAAATGACTCGCTAGGATTGTTAGGTAAATGGTTCCTCATAAGTAATGAGGGATGGGGGAGGGTGAACCGCCCATCCATAGAGCTGTCAGGCATGACCAGTGTGAGGGAAATCGCGCCACACGCAACCTCGCAAGAGAAAAAATGCATGAGGGAGAAGCGAGAAGGGGGGAAAATGTTAGGGGAGGAAGAGAACTCTGGAAAACACAGAGTGAGTGATAGAAGAGAAGGGGGAGAGTAACCCTTGTTCTCAGTCACTGGAAAATAGAGACACAGTCTTGCAGCATTGTGGTCTCAGCTCGGGGGTGGCTAGTGGTAAATCCTATCGGAATCGTTGAGCCTACGGTTGGGTGGAAACGAGCACCCCTCTCAGCAGTTGCACTCACTTCTAGTGTTATTTCTGATAAGTGTTTTACATCTTGCATCATGAAAATTATATGCTGACATATATGCTCTTAGTCTATGCAGTTTTATGAATGGTTTGAGTATAAGACTGTATGTGTAGTGTTTTGATTCAAAAATGGTGGTTACATGCTTATAATGGAAGGGCCACGTATGGATTATGTTTATAAATAGATATATATGTATTTACACACAGTGAATCAATTCAGAATTCAATCCATTTCTCAGAAAATCTATACTCTTATCTGTCTCAGGTGATACCATGGATAAATCCCCCCATAGAGACACCCTTTTTGAAAATCTCAGAAGAGGTAGCACTTTGTGTGCAAAGACTTTGCAGAGGTGCAGAAGTCGTAGAATCCCTTGAGGACTTGAAGAATAAGTATCGATCAATGGATGAGAACCTGTTGGAAGGTTTGCGGTCATTCACGACCGTTAGATTAAAGGAGTAAACGAGGGCGTTAAATGCCTTAACCCTTTTTCCTTTATCTTCGCGAGTAGCGAAGAAATCAGGACCGTAGATCCCCAAGGTCTGTGAAAGGATCTGGACCGTGGATTCATGTCTAGGAAGCTTAGGAATGGAGAAATGGAGAGACAGGTATGAGTCGTCAGATCTTGGTCTAAACAGCCGGCAGATGTTGGATCTGTCGAGAGTTGCACAAGCTTTAAACTTCACGTGAAGAACCGCAGAAGCGAAAGTCCCGAGAAGGAGTTTGTATCGGGATTTCGACATTCGGGGGTTCAGGAGTCTGGAGGATGAGAGTTTGGGAACTCGACATCAGAAGTCCCGAAATAGCGAAAGAACCTGAGTCGTCTGTTGGAGGGAGGACACATGTCGCAAAATCACACATATCGGGGATTCGGACATCGGGAGTCATAGAGGGAAGTCTTTCGACTTTGCGGGTGGCGAAGTCGCGAGAGAATCACAGTCGTCCATCTAAAGAGGATGGGCAACACCTTGTCATGTACATAGACCCTGTAAGAATCACAGAGGTCGAGGAAATATTTCATGGTTTCAGAGAAGAGAAGCTCGGGAGGGATAGTGCCATTTTGTGCACAGAGCCTTAGCTGCAAAGGTCGTAGAGGAGAAGCAAAGGCCGAGACCTTTGATACTTAATAAATCTTCCAAGGAGAAGGAAGAGAAGTACATGTTCAAGGAGGAGCTGCAACTACCGTTAGATCAGCTGGAGCGAAATAGATCTGGGTCGTCGAAAAAGTACGTCCAGACGCGCGCAGAAGAGAGCAGAAATGGACAGCAGAGAGGCTTCATGGAGAAGTGTCGAGTTGTTGTGGGCTATTGGATCGCACTGAGTTGCGAGGGATTTAATCCATAGAAGCAGCCATGGGAGAAGCTATATGGATGGTGGACACACTTCGAGATAGAAGCGACGAACAACCGATAGTCGTAGGATCTTGCAGAGTTGCAAGGCAGTTAGGGTCAGTGCAGTCCCGAAGAGGTCTGAGTTTGGGATCTCGCATCTCGAGGTTTTGCAAGAAGAGAACACAAGAGTTGGGTGCTCCAACTCATGAAGTCGCAAAGTGAGAAGTGGCGAGGAGAAAAATCTGAACCGTTGGATCCAGGAACGGGAGGACCGTTGGATCAGAACTCCGTAGTGATATTGTATATCGGGAGTTCGGGGGTTCGGAGGTTGGAAGGGGTCACTTTCGATCGTAGAAATCACGAAGTGCCGAGAGCCGAGGCTCGCTAGAACACGTGGCACATCCATCAGGTGGGGCCCACGCAATTGACAGGTGGGCACGTGTCGCCTGGAAAGGAGTCAACACTCTGTTGACTTCTCGCGTCTCAGGGATTCGGGAGATAAGAGCATGAAGGCTCAACACTCCAACTAGTGAGGTTGCGAGTTGTGAGAAGTGCGAAGAGGAAGTCAACCATTGCTGACTTTCACGTCTCGGGATTTCGGAGAAGAAGAGCACGAGATCTCGACACTTCAACCTGCGAGGTTGTGAGTAGCGAAAAGTGTCAAAGGGAAGTCATGCATTGCATTTCCCCAAATCGTGAAAAGTCGATAATCGCTTGGTTGGTTTAAGCGTGTAGACATAGGACAAGGTCATGTGGACAAGACCCCAAGGGGGAAACTTGCCACTCGCTAGTCCTGTCAGGGTTCGGCGTTTCATCATGTCGGGGTTTGCAGAGTCGAAAGATTCGATGCTCTGGTAGTGCAGAGTCGCGAAGAGTGAAAGAACGCCATACTTGTTCAACCTATGGTCATGACCCACGATCACATGGAGATGGACAAGGAAGGATCTAGCCTATGCTAAGACCCCCGTAGGTATTTTGGGGATTCTGATCCTTGAGAATTCGATGAAATTTTTTGTTTTCCTTAGTGGGTATGTGACAAATTGGTATCAGAGCATGGTTACAACACTCGTCCTACATGGGCTCATGAACGAGTTGCGCAGAAGCTCCATTCGGAACACTCCTAAAAAGAGTAACCCCCCCCCTGTCTTAACCTTCCTAATCAAAAGACGAAGTTAAGAATGAAAAAAACCCCTATTGTGTGTGTGTACATGTGAAAATATGAATTATGTACTGGTTATAAATAAATATAAATATTGACTAACAACCAGCGTTTTTCCTTTTGCACACAAGCGGAAGATCAGCCGCAGGGAAATTATCGACGCATAGTATGGTGACTCACCATGAAGTGGGAGAAGTCTCTCACAATAGAGACGAAGAGTCTGATGAAAGGAGGGCAGTAGGGACCCCTCCAGATCTAGCCGAGACTGTGAGGAGCCTCATGGTTGAATTACAAATCTGTAAGGCTGACAATGAAAGGATGATGAAAGAACAAGAAAAGCAAACAGAAATTAACGCAGTTTTACTACAGAGTTTATCCGATCTACAAAGACAAATGCAGCATGAACCTGAAACTCAGAAACATGGTCATATCAGTGGCCACACTGAGAGGATCACCTCGAAAAAGGTCCACCCCAGAGGTAAAGGACCAGTGTCGAGTGATTCCTCTGAGAAGGAAGCTGGCGATTCAAAAGGCTCTTCTAGCAGCAGAACCAGTTCCTATTCTCAAAAGAAACAGAAGAAGCAAAATCCTTACAAAGGTCGAAAATTCAAAGAATTCAGAAAGGCCAAACCACCCTCCTTCGACGATGAAATAAAGAAGGGAGAGGAAGCAGAGGCCTAGCTTCTTGGACTAAAGAAGTATTTTAGAGTCCATGACTTCTCAGAAAATCTGAAGGCCCAAGTGGCCACCTTCAACCTGAATGGAAAGGCTTCCATTTGGTGGGAAGATCTTAAGAATGTGAAAGGGGTTTGCAAAGAGGACCTTTCCTAGAAACAGTTTGAGAAATACTTCCGGAAGAAGTATTTGTCGGAAAAATATTTCGACAAGAAGACTAAAGAGTTTTATAAACTCAAACTGGGACAACTCACTATAGAAGAATATGTCAACAAATTCCTCGATTTGTTAAGGTATGTACCCTATATAAAAGAGGAAAAGGCAAAGGTGAAATGCTTCATCAGTGGACTACCTAAGGACTACTGGAACAGAATTGAATTTGATGAGCCAAAGACCCTAGAAGGCATTATTTGAAAGGCAACCTATTTTCATGAACAGTTTGGACATCGAGCAGAACCTCAGAAAGGATGGAAACAGAAGAATAGTTCAAGATTTCAGAAAAGGGGAATTAAATCCTCAGGATTTAAGAACTATAAGAAGAACCCAAGAATGAGCTTCCCAGCCCGGAGTATGCATCAGCAGAATTTTCCCTCCTTGAGCGGAAATAAAACTTCTGGACCCATATCAGTGAAGACTGATAACCCGAAGAGAGAGCCTTTGAAATGTTGGGGTTGCGGGGAAGAACATCTATTGAGAGACTGTCCACACCGACAACAGAATAGTCAGAGGATTTATAACATCCAAGAAGCTACTACCATCAATGATGTGGCCAGGAGTGTGCCACAAATTTATGCAGCATTGGATAATAACCAAGTCGACCACCAAGCTTCAGTAGTGGAATAGAAGGTATGATTGCCAACCATCTAGTGTCTGTTTTGATTGACCCTGGTTCAAATTTGAGTTATATAGCCCCTAAAGTTGTTGATAAGTGTAAAATACAGCCACAAAAACATACCAAGCCATGGTTGGTACAGTTAGCCACTGGCACCAAAAGGAGGATAGCAGAAGTCATACCAGCCTGCCAATTAATGTTGGGATAATTCCCCACCCAAGAAACCCTTAACATATTACCCCTGGGATCATATGATTTGTTGATTGGTATGGATTGGCTAGCTGCCCATAAAGCCAGATTGGACTGTTACCATAAGACCTTAGAATGTGTAAGTAAGGAAGGGAAGAGGATAACCCTTCAAGGGATCTGAAAACCTGTCTCAGGGAGACAAATATCAGCTCTGCAAATGAGAAAGTATTTCCGAAAGGTATGTACCCTATATGCAATACATGTGTTGAAAACAATCGAAGATGACAAACCAAACCCTGATGATCACCCTATCCTGAGAGAATATAGAGATGTGTTTCCGAAAGAGGTATCGGGTCTACCTCTGAGGAGGGACATAGACTTCTTGATAGAACTTGCACCAGGAGCGGTGTCGGTGTCTAGGACACCCTACCGTATGAGCACACCTGAGTTAGTTGAACTCAAGTTGCAATTAAAAGAAATGATGGATAAGGGCTATATTCGGCCCAGCGTGTCTCCATGGGGAGCACCAGTCCTGTTCGTGAAAAAGAAGGACGGTACCCTTAGACTGTGTATAGATTATAGGCAACTCAATAAGGTAACCATAAAGAACAAGTACCCCTTGCCCAGGATCGATGACCTGTTCGATCAATTGGGGGGTGCGTCTATTTTCTCAAATATTGATTTGAGGTCGGGATACCATCAAGTCTGAATCAAGGGTGAAGACATCTATAAAACTGCCTTCCAGATGAGGTATGGTCACTATGAGTTCATGGTAGTGCCGTTTGGGTTGACCAATGCTCCTGCCACTTTTATGTGCTTGATGAACAATGTACTCAGCAAGTTCCTAGAAAAATTTGTGCTTGTTTTTATTGACGATATATTAATTTACTCCAAGAACAGAAAAGAGCATGAAGAGCATCTTAGACTTGTACTGCAAGTGCTAAGAGAACATCATCTCTATTTCAGCAAATGAGAATTCTTCCAGAAAGAAATACATTACTTAGGACATGTTCTCTCCAAAGGGGGAGTAGCAGTAGACCCTGACAAAATCAGGTCTATCATGGAATGGCCTACCCCAAAGGATGTTTCGGATATCAGATCCTTTATGGGATTAGAAGGATACTATAGGAGATTTATAAAAGGATTCTCTAAGATTGGTTGTCCAATCACTGCCCTCCAGAAGAAGGGGACAAAATTCTTATGGACACATAAATGTGAAGAAAGATTTCAAACCCTGAAACATCTACTGACCCATGCACCCGTGCTGAAAATCACCGACCCATAAGCTGACTTCCTCATGTGCAAAGATGCCTGTAAGGAAGGGCTTGGAGGAGTCCTTATGCAGAAAGGAAGTGTGATCTGCTATGAATCCCGAAAATTGAAC
>SNQJ01S0126804.1:0-26294 GCA_010110895.2 Picea sitchensis | reverse complement strand
GCATCAACCCAAGAAATGGGAAGACTACCTGCCACTGGTAGAATTCGCCTACAACAACGGCTACCAAGCATCCTTAAAGATGGGTCCCTTTGAAGTCCTCTATGGTAGACCGTGCAACACTCCTGTCAGCTGGAGTAATCTCGTAAACAGGATTTCTTTTGGACCCGACATGTTGAAAGAAATGGAACAGCAAGTGACCCAGATAAAAAAAAACCTGAAGGTCGCTCAGAACCGACAGAAAAGTTATCCCGACCAAAAGAGAACTCCAAGAGAGTTCAAAGCGGAAGACCATGTATATCTCAAAGTTAGGCCCAGGAAGAGTTCCCTGAAAATGGGAGCTTGTGCGAAGTTGGCACCTCAGTATTGTGGACCCTTTGAGGTTCTATATAGAGTGGGACCTATAGCCTATAGGCTAGCACTTCCTCCCACAGTCAAAGCACATAATGTTTTCCATGTCTCATTATTGAAGAAATATGTACATGATGCTAACCATATGATTGATTGGTTTGTGATTCAGGTGAAACCGGAGGAAGAATTTCTACCAGAACCCTAATGCATATTGGACAGAAAGGAAACCCCTCTCCGGAACCGAACCATTGCATAAGTCAAGGTGCAGTGAAAACATTTTGGCCCAGATGAGGCTACATGGGAAATGGAGGATGCCATGAGACATGCATATCCGATTTTGTTTACTTCTATACATGCCTATCATGTTGATAGATAAGAACATCGAGGACGATGTTCCTTTAAGGGGGAGAGAATTGTAACACCATGTTTCCCCCAGTTTGTAAAAATAACTATACTGGCCAAGAACTGTGGCAAACTCAAAAATGTGAATGAGTGATGTGAATGGACCTTGTGAAAAAGGTCGATGAATGTGAATAATATTACGAATATGTATATGTATATGTATATGTATATTATATATATATATATATATTGCAGGAATGCTAAGAGGGGATATGCTAAAAAAGAGACCACGATGGGTGAAGAAAGGTGGTGGAAGGCACCTAGATAGGTGGCGTTAACTTCCACCGAAACCAATACCGCATTTGGACTTCACTGGCCCGAAAAACCAAGAGCGGCTCGCTGGCCCCGAATTAAATGACTCATCAGGATTGATAGATAAATGGCTCCTCATGAGTAATGAGGGATGGGGGAGGGTGAACCACCCATCCGTAGAGCCGTCAGGCCTGACCAGTGTGAGGGAAATCACGCCACACGCAATCTCACAAGAGGAAAAAGGTGTGAGGGAGAAGCGAGAAGGGGGGCAGACGTGAGGGGAGGAAGAGAACTCTGGAAAATACAGAGTGAGTGATAGCAGAGAAGGGGGAGAGTAAACCTCGTTCTCAGTCACTGGAAAACAGAGACGTAGTCTCGCAACATCGTGGTCTCATCTCGGGGGAGGCTAGTGGTAAATCCTATCGTAATCATTGAGCCTACAGTTGGGTGGAAACAAGCACCCCTCTCAGCAGTTGCACTCACTTCTAGTGTTATTTTTTATAAGTGTTTTACATCTTGCATCGTGAAAATTATATGTTGACATATATGCTCTTAGTATGTGCAGTTTTATGAATGGTTTGAGTATAATACTGCCTGTGTAGTGTTTTGATTCAGAAATGGTGGTTGCATGCTTATAATGGAAGGGCCACATATGGCTT
Source organism: Picea sitchensis (assembly GCA_010110895.2). NCBI lineage: Eukaryota > Viridiplantae > Streptophyta > Pinopsida > Pinales > Pinaceae > Picea > Picea sitchensis. The sequence goes on along the minus strand of SNQJ01S0126804.1, from coordinate 24,633 downwards.
ATTTTTATAAATATATTTATATGTATTTATGCACAGTGAATCAATTCAGAATTCAAGCCATTTCTCAGGAAATCTATACCCTTATCCGTCTCAGGTGATACCCTGGATAAATCTCCCCATAGAGACACCATTTTTGAAAAGCTCAGAAGAGGTAGCACTTCGTGTGCAAAGACTCTGCAGAGGCGCAGAATCCCTTGAGGATTCAAAGAATAAGTATCAATCAACGGATGAGAACCTGTCGAAAGGTCTGCGGTCATTCACGACCGTTAGATTGAAGGAGTAAATGAGGGCGTTAAATGCCTTAACCCTTTTTCCTTTATCTTCGCGAGTAGCGAAGAAATCGGGACCGTAGATCCCCAAGGTCCGTGAAAGGATCTAGACCGTGGATTCGTGTCCAGGCAGCTTAGGAACAGTGAAATGGAGAGACAGGTCTGAGTTTTCAGATCTTGGTCTAAACAGCTGGCAGACATTGGATCTATCGAGAGTTGCACGAGGTTTAAACCTCACGCAAAGAACCCCAGAAGCGAAAGTCCCGAGAAGGAGTTTGTATCGGGATTTCGGCATTTGGGGGTTTGGGAGTCCGGAGGATGAGATTCTAGGCACTTGACATCAAAAGTCCCCAAATAGAGAAAGAACATTAGTCATCCGTTGGAGGGAGGACACGTGTCGCAAAATCACCCATATCAGGGATTCGGACATCGGGAGTCATAGAGGGAAGTCTTTCAACTTCGCGGGTGGCAAAGTCGCGAGAGAATCGAAATCGTCCATCTAAGGAGGATGGGTAGCACCTTGTTGTGTACACAGACCCTGTAGGAATCACAGAGGTCGAGGAAATCTTTCATGGTTTCGGAGAAGAAAAGCTCCGGAGGGATAGTGCCATTTTGTGCACAGATCCTTAGCTGCAAAGGTCGCAGAGGAGAAGCAAAGGCCGAGACCTTTGATACTTAAGAAATCTTCCAAGAAGAAGGAAGAGAAGCGCATGTTCAAGGAGGAGCTACAACTGTCGTTAGATCAGCTGAAGCAAAATAGATCTGGGTCGTCGAAAAAGTACGTCCAGACGCACACAGAAGAGAGCAAAAACGGATGACAGAGAGACTTCGTGGAGAAGTGTCGAATTTTCATGGGCTATTGGATCACACTGAGTTGCGAGGGAGTTAAGCCATAGAAGCATCCATGGGAGAAGCTGTATGGACGGTAAAGACACTTCGAGATAGAAGTGGCGAACAACCGATAGCCATTGGATCTTGTAGATTTGCAAGGCGGTTAGGGTCGGTGTAGTCCCAAAGAGGTCTGAGTTCGGGATCTCGCATCTCGGGGTTTCGCAAGAAGAGAGTGCAAGAGTTGGGTGCTCCAACTCACAAAGTCGCGAAGTGCGAAGTGGTGAGGAGAAAAATATGAACCGTTGGATCCAGGAACGGGAGGACCGTTGGATCAGAACTCCGTAGTGATATCGTATATCGGGAGTTCGGGGGTTCGGAGGTTGGAAGGGGTCACTTTCGACTGTAGAAGTCACAAAGTGCCGAGAGCCAAGGCTCGCAAGAACACGTGTCACATCCATTAGGTGGGACCTGCACGATTGACAGGTGGGCACGCGTCGCCCGGAAAGGAGTCAACACTCTGTTGACTTCTCGCATCTCGGGGATTCGTGAGATAGGAGCACGAAGGATCAATGCTCCAACTAGCGAGGTTGTGAGTTGCCAGAAGTGCGAAGGGGAAGTCAACCATTGTTGACTTTCGCGTCTTGGGATTTTGGAGAAGAAGAGCACGAGAGCTCGACGCTTCAACCTGCGAGGTTGTGAGTAGCGAAAAGTGTCATAGGGAAGTCATGCATCGCATTTCCCCGAATCGCGAAAATTTGATAAGCGCTTGCCTTGCTTAAGCACGTAGACACGGGACAGGGTCATGTGGACAAGACCCCAAGGGGGAAACCTGCCACTCGCTAGTCCTATCGGGGTTCAGCGTTTCATCATGTCGGGGTTTGCAGAGTCGAAAGACTCGACGCTCTGGTAGTGTCAAGTCGCGAAGAGCGAAAGAATGCCATACTTGTTCGGCATGTGGTCATGACCCACGATCACATGGAGATGGACAAGGAAGGAACTAGCCTATGCTAAGACCCCCATAGGTATTTCGAGGATTCTGATCCTCGAGAATTCGACGAAAAATTTTGTTTTCCTTAGTGGGTATGTGACAAGAGTGACTTGTGATGATTCCAAAAAATGGCTTGGCTTGCTTCCCTCAATTTTTCCCCCCATCCAAATAGACAAGTACCTCTTTTTATTTTTACGAACTCGAGGAGGATAACACATGCTCGATATAACTCACCTTCGGTAAGTTCCTCTTCTTTTGTTTAATGAAACGAAAGAAGTAAGGGTTCGGTCCCATATGGTCCCTTCAATGTGTAACTTTTAACGAATCTAGAGAAGGAAAACTTTGTGGTTTTTCATGTTTAGAGAGTCTAAAAATAACTTAAAGATGACTCTATGGTTGTCCTTTTTCATAATACTAGTCTCTGAAGTCCGAAAAAGAGATAAATTGCTACTCGGGAGACGCCCTTTCAAAACCTTTTAAATGAGTGTGAAAGGAAACAAGATCACTCAGCAATCTTTTCATGTTTAGAGAGTCTGAAAAGAGTTTAAAGGAGACTCTGGGGGTTTTGTTTTTTGTATATCATTATGATTCTAAAAAAGAGATAAAATTCTACTCGGTTACATTCTCATGTTTTTTCGAGCGTGATAAAGAACTAAGATCGTGCTCGTTAGTGTGACAAGCTTAAACAAAAGAATATTGCTTTGAAACCTGCAAGTGATGACAAATATGCATTCCAGGGTATTAGTGACATCTCCGTAAAAGATTTTAAAACCCAAAATAGACTATAGATTAGCAAAAATGAACCCTATAACAACGAAATAGGGCTAAAAATGTTATTTACCATTTCATTTGTACCAAACTTTTCTAGCAATGATAATTTCGACTTCAGAGGGCGATTTTGAAGTTGTTGGCATCAGAGCTACAGTCAACCGTTTTCACTTCTGTCCGGATCAAGTTGGTCATTAACTCTTTCTAATCAATTTTTGTGGTTTAGAATTTCATTTTGGGTAGTTTTTAGTCTCATCCTGGGCTCCCTAGGAAGCCCTAGGTGCCGAACCATATCGATGCTCCCTCAAAGGGATGAGGGGAGCGTCGATCGTGTTTTTGACGCCCTGGTATGTATGCCAAGGGAGCACTAGTGCCCTGTGGATGCGTTTAAGGGAGCGTCGGCGCAAAATTGAAAAATAAATTGATATTTATGCTAAAAATACCCAAAAAATTGTTGTGATGAGATGATTAATGGATTTTAATTGTATGTTATTTCAGTTTACATTGATAAAACCATGATCGAGTGGAAAGAGCATGAGCACGAGCTTGATGATATAGATGTTCTACAAAACCCCCAAACAAGGGTCGTTTTGAGGAATTGTGGCCTCCTCAAGTACTTTAAATTGCAAAAGATGAAAAAGGAAGTCTTACTACTTGAGTATATAATTGGATTGTGGGGTAACATTGAACAAGCATTCCAAATTGGGCCACAAATGCTCAAAATCGAGCTAGATGATGTATATTTTTTGACTGGCCTCTCGAGAAGAGGGGATCCTATCATTTTGTCTGGACAACGGGTAACTCCTTTGCCTATCGAGGTGTACGTGGCAGATAATTGTGTTCAGGGGTCATGATTGGTCAGAGGCCGAATCGTGATCAAAGATGTTAGAGATTTGACACTTCGATATATCTTGTTTTCGATAACCAACTTGGAAGGTAGCACCAGTGCGCATTTGGCCTCAAAATCCCAATTGGATTATGCTCTACAATGTGTGGATCCAAGGTTGTTCAACTCGAGTGCAGGTTTCCTTCGCAATGTGAAGGATCGAATAACAAGATGCAGGATTGGGAAACAGAAAAAATTTGGGTATGGTTCCTTTTTGGTTTCATTCTTTCTAGAGTGAATCCCTCAAATGCAACCACATATTGCATTGGTGGCATGACCAGTGGCCGAACTATGTATGGAAAGGTGGACGAGTTTGTCTCCAAGATTGGGAACCAACTCGGAATTCAAGTTTACGAACGATTTATTTTCTTGGTTGAGACGTCAATTGATCGTCATCGAGGATTTTCCATACACTGGAGTAGATTTCTGGGGTAGCCTGGACTTTATACTTCCATAGGGTATAGACTAGGATGTGTCAGGTACGAAACCAAAAACTTGTCCTTTTTTTTTTTAATTTATATTATTTTTATGTGTACACAGAGGGGTTTTTAACAGATGCATTATTTCATCATGCAGATAGAGGTACATCACTTTCGGCGGAGATACTGTCACTAGGGTGTCACGGAGACGCATAAATAGCCATAGAGCATGAGGTGGCGGTGGGGGGTCTCTAGGAGGTCGGGAGGAACCTTCGAGGTCTTACGATGGGTGTCCCACCTCTCAATAGGTGAGATGTACCCCTACATTTTCAGAGGCACATAGTGGGGGTTCCTGAGAGTCTAAACCACTTTCTTTGACGAGTGGCCCGTGCAGTGGTGTGCTTCACATAGCACAACGTGGTGCAAGAGGATTATGATCCTTTAGATGTTTTTGCAGTCTTTTCATGATGATATCATGGGCATGAGGGCCTAGATTTTTCCCTTCTATGTACTTTTTTTATTTAAACAAACTTTTTCTATCATGCAACTTATATATATATCTGAGTTTTGTGGTGTCAATGATGTTTACAAGTTATATTGTGTGGTGTTTTTAATGTACATGTGATTCATTTTCTTTATAAAATTTTTATCTATGTGCAAGATACCGATCCAAAATACAATTTGCTAGTGAATCCGAAGTTATGTTGAGTTCTCTTGGTATGTGCTTCTATTGTGTAAATTCAAACATTATTTCAAGATGATGAACTCGTAGGTAGAGACGCAATAGGATAGGATTGTGAATGGCGTAGACTCAATTAAGCTAACAAACCATGAGTTGAGAGTCTAGGTTAATGATTATACAAGATATACCTAGGGAGGAAGCCTCGATTAAAATTCCAATGACAGCATGATATTCTGCCACATTATTGGTTGACGGTCCTAGGAAAATGCCTCTTGAACTCACCAACTCATCAGAGTGGTAAATGACCCAAGTTGCATAAGCAATGTTCTGGGTGTGTCGACTTGCGCCATCCGCAAACCCAACAAAGATAGGAAAGGGAGATGTCATCTGCACATGCAATCACAAGACAAAGTATAAGCGACTAAGATAAAACTCGTACACGCAAGAGAAAATGACACACCAAAAAAGAAACTATAGTACAATAGTGTACAAAGCACACATGCCAGATGTTCTATGCATAATAATTCTTAAGGTAAAGCCCATTCCAGGGTTCACCGAGAGAGAGTTCGTCGTAGTCAACTAGCTCGTAGGCACCTCTATCCAATACACATTTTATGATGTAGGGTCCATGCCACAAAGGTTCTAACTTTCCTGTCCCTAACTTATCGTGAGCCTGGTCATAAATGAGGACTAGGTCTCCTTCTGCGAAACAAAGGAGTTGACCTGATTCGACAGCAAAGATGCATTTTTTAGGGTTCAAATCGATACATTAGAACCGACATCGAAGAAAAATGGCCCATAGATGACCAATATGGTCTGATCGACTAGATGAGTGGGCAGGTAAATCATCGAGGTAAGGTTCCACAATATGTTTGATATTGTGGAAAGCATATGACATGGCCTGCTAGAAAGTGGCACCAACATTTTTGAGACCAAAAGGTAGTTTCCGATAGGAGAAAGTTCCCCACGGGAAGATGAAGGTTGTCTTATGTTGATCAGCGGGTAGAATGTCAATCTATTTATATCCTAAAAATCCATCCATGAAAGAGAAAATAACATTGCCAGCACAATTATCAATGATTTGGTCGATGAAGGGTGTGGGGTAATTGTCTTTGGGAAAAGCCTTGTTAATATCCCTATAATCAACGCACACACGAATGGTTCCTTGTTTTTTATCCATTGGAACCATGTTAGAAACCCATTCCATCAAGGGGATAGGATAGATAAAGCCATATTTTAACATTTTTTCAACTTTTGCCTTTATGGTCGTGGTTTTCTTAGGATGAACCGGGCGAAGTTTTTGTCGCACAGGTTTAACATCTGGATAAGTTTTTATTTCATCCATGATGATTGAGGGATCGATCCCGGGCATTTCCTCGTATCTCCAAGCAAAGACATCACAAAATTCTTTAAATAAAGTGGTATAAGAAGCCACTTCCTCGGGTGAACAATTAGCACCGAGATGAACATTTTCCACTATACCTTCTTTGATCAAGATATCAATATCGATCATAGAAGATATGTTGCCTAAATTACCCTTGAAAGTAGTATCCTGGGTAAGTATAGGAGATTGGGGAGAATCAACAACATCGGGGGGGGGAGATAGAGTGTATATCTTCCTGAATTTCTTCTAGAGGAGGAAGAAAAGACGATCGATGATGGTTGTCATTGCAAGGTACCTCATCAATACTAAGCATTTCCATGATGGATTCATCTGATGGAAAAATATGGGAAATGTAGTCAAAAGCAGAAGACAAGGAATTCAACCAAGATGGCAAGGAATAAGTGTTCGATGCTAATAGATGCTGGTCATCCAAGGAGGGAGAGGCTTATTGGATAGCATCGTATGAAGCCTCAGCTAGACGTGACATAATTTCACCCAGTGCATCAAATTCTAATGGACTAGGCATAAGCCAAGGATCAGATGATTCTAAAGACTGATAAGCCATAGTCAAAATCAGATTGATTGTGGCTATATGTTGTGTGGTGGGAGGAAGTGGTGCACAGAAAGTACCCATAAGGGAAGAATATTTTAAAATACCTACACCAACACTTTCATAAGTGATTCTACTATCTCCCAATAAAGGAATGTTGTTGGTGGCAGGAGTGCGAGCATTGAGTGTACAGTAATCTAACTGGTCGATAGTGACAATTTTTCCTTGATGATGGAATTGTACACATCGAAACACCGATGAAGCGACGATAGACATGGAATAAAACCAAATTATTCCTAATAACAAGTTGTAATCAATGGGAGCATCGACTACCTCTACATCAATAGAGACGGTCTTACCTCACAACTGAATAGCTAAGGACTGCAAGAGTCTGTGAGGACGAAAACCTCACCCGTCGAATGTTTGTAACATTGTAGGGAATTGGTTAAGCGCAGGGGATTTTAATCCTTTCCAACAAGATAACAACATGACACAAGTGGAACCTCCCTCATCCAAGATGGTGCGGTGAATGTGTTGGTTATGAACAACGACATCAATTTGAAAAGCAAGCTGGTGAGAAAGTCGTGACTTGAAATTTTCCAGGTTAAACGTGATATTGTTTAACAACTTGGGATCAATGGCGCCAATGGCAGCCAAGATCATTCTATGTTGACTTGGGCAGTGTTGTAGAACTTCAAGAGCGGACATAACACACGGTTCTTGAGCCAAATCTTCAACAATGTTGTAGTTTTTGGCGGCACATGAACTAGGATTAAAAGTTGATTTGTGGATAGTGCTCTTAGGAGGGCGTAGAATATAGTCGAAAGTAGGTTTCTCTATCTGAAGTGATCTAGATGGAGGACTAATAGACAGAGGACTAACAGAGGTGGGAGATGGATTTGGTGGAGTATCGTTAGTGACCTTTTCTTTATCAGGTTTAGTCGGTATGTTGTATGTGGTAGTGTGAGTGGTTAAATCAATCCCATTAAACATATAAATATGAGCACTCATTGAGGCTTCATCACTATGAGGATGGTTGGAACTGCCCCCTGTGGGAGGGGTAAATGCTTGAGAAACCATGGATTGTTGCTGAGGAAAAGGCTGTGTTAACATACCGGGTTGGGAATTCCCTTTGAAATGTTTTGCAACTTCATCGCGATGTGGACAGTCTTGGGTGAAATGATCTTCACCACAAATAAGACATGGGAATTTTGGTTTTCACTGTGGTTTCTTTTCAGTAGCAGGTAGTGGAGTTTGTGTCTTGGGATGTTCATTATTATTACTATTATTCTTTTTGGGATTATTTTTTGTTTTCTTCTTACTCCCAGATTCTTGTGAAGAGGCATATTGAACTGCATTCACCTTGGAGATTTGAGTCGGGAGGGAGGTAGAGGAGAGTGAATTTGAACTGGTAACAAGTGTGGAAATAGAGTTTTTTACTGTTCTGCTCGACTGGGATGTGGATTGGGTTTTGACGGTACCGATAACTCCATCCACATGTGCCATGGATGAAGGTTTGGATGGATCGGTATGAGTACGGGTAGCATTTGGAATCAACTCGTACAAAGTACCAGATTGTGAATAAACCAAATCTAAGTATCGGTCCTGGGAAATGGATTCTTCCTCAGTGACTACACCACCCATGGAGACGTCATGAGAAATCAGGGGTAAAAGAGATTTAGTAAGCATTCTGCCAATAACTGGTAAGGAATGGTCACTTTAATTAACCTCTGTCACTGTCTCCACTCATGAATGTGATCAAAGATATGCACGGAGTTCATTTGATGAAGAGAGGTTAAAAGTTTTGTACTTGTCTTGTAACGGATGGGTAATTGAAAATGAGTGAGAAAGGCCATAGCGAGGGAGTTGAAATCTTGAAAAGAACTGCATTGAAGTTCAATGTACCATTTGGCTACAAAGCCCGTAAGTGTGCATTGGAAGAGACGTAAACATATAGAATCATCCATTAATGAGTTTGATGAACACCATAAATGGAATGTCATCACATGGTTGTTTGGATCTTCTCCAAGTTTACCGTCAAACTTGGGGATGTCAGAAGGTAATTTAGCAAGAATTACTGGCCAAAAAGGAAAATGCAATATGGGATCATTTGTCAACTAAGACAAGTCTGGGAGATCTAGAGTGGAAAGGAAGGGTAATTGTCAGTTAACCTGAGGGTGATACTGGTGTGGCATAGGGACACCAATGGGGCCATAAACTGGTTGATGTGGATAATTGTATCTAGTAGGCCCTTCCATATACGGTTGTTGTTGACTAGGATATGTAGGATTTGATGGTTGTTGAGAAACATTCATGAGTGGGGTGAAACCCGACAGATGCTGAGGAGTATAAGTCGGTTGATTCAGTTGTGGGGGATAAACAGTTTTCCCTTGAGGGGGGTAAACAGTTTGTCCATAAGGAGGGTAAACATTATCCCCTTGTGTTGTTTGTAAATAATACCCTACGGACTAGCAAGCTAGGGTTAGGCTTGCATGCAGATCATGACCCTAAAGAAATCACTTTTAACCTATCACCCCAAAACTCAAACCCCTTTTTCACATACAAGCATGGAAAAGACCTACTAACCTTTTTACTGACATTTGGTGTAGATCCTCCGTTGCGCTTTGCCCGCTTTCTTGCGCTACTCCTTCCAAAGACAATCCTGCAATCAAGACAAAACACTACGCATGCATGCTATTTTTCTACTTGAGGGTTAGAGATTAAGCATAAATCAAATAAAACATATATAACTCGTGCATTGGGACGGGAAAAGTATTCTTTTATTAATATCAAGATGAACCAACTTACAATAATGATAGAGACCGGCCACCGTTCCTCGATCCTGATCCTGGGCTCCTCCTCTTCTTTGTCCTCCAACTGCTTTGCTTTAATTATCCTTAAGCTTGAGAAAAGGCTAAAGGGTTGGGACAAATGGATTCGGCAATTGGGCAGATTTTCTTTGCTATCTTTTTCCTCCTCCAAATAGTACCCCTACCGCTTCTTTTATAGGCTAGAAGGAGCTAGGGTTTTGGACGAACTCTCGGCCATGCATGGCTGGGAGTTTCAGTTAACTGACCCATAGCTTTTTGTCTCGTTGGCAACTTTCCTGTTTTTGTGCTTTGTTAGGTAAACGCGGGCTATAGTAGGCCTGCCAGTGTTCAAACTCGTGTTGTAAGAGGCTTGCCAGCGTTCCAACGCGTGCAGTAGTGGGTTAGGGCGCGTGCCACTTGTTTTAAGAGGATTTTCAAGAGTTTGTTCAGCATGGCTTTGGCAAGGAAGGGATATGAGTTGGCCTGATGCCTGGTAAGCATGTGAGGTGAAATTTAGGGTTATAACACCTTGGGGAGGATAAACATTAGACCCTTGGGGAGGATAAGGTTGTTGTCCTTGAGGACCCTAGGTGGGATTTGGGACACCCGGATAAGGTTTTCCAAAAGATAGTCTGGAAGGAACATGATTTGATAATCCTCCTTGTGGGTTATTGTATGATTTCCCCCTAGGGTAGGGTTGATTAAACATACCTCCTGAAGGTAATCCCCAGGATTATGAAGCGTTTCTGGCAAAATAAGTTTTCCCCCCTACCATAGGTTGATTTACAACTGGGTTTTGACTAGTAAAGGGAGGTTGTCCTCTGAAAGGAACATGAAAAGGTGGTTGTCCCCCTAGGAGGGGTAGGCCCACTAAAGGATGGTTGTCCCCCAGGAGGGATAGGTCCACTAGATGGTGGTTTCCCCCCAATTGAGATATGTCCTGCAATTGGTTGTGTATGTTTGGCAAGGGTCTGCATTCTCTACTGTAAAGGCGTTCCAACAGGATTTTGTGGAACATGAGGAGTTGTAGTGTGAAAAGGTGTAAAGGTGGGATTAGCGGTTGAAGTGCCTTATGTATGAGTAGAAGTGATGACTCCAGCATTAAGGTGGACTTGTGCTGACGTAATAGTAGGATCGATGACCTATTCTATGGGATGATCAATAGTTTGACTGGATGGTCCTTCCTCAGCGGAAAGAGGGTCATGAGGATTGAGAGGTTGTCGAATGTATTCAAAATGTTCATAAATATCACGTCCCAATGGATTCCTCCATACAGAATGAGCAGGTATCTGATGTGGATCTACTGTGTTAGTAGGACGAATGGGGGTCCTATAGTCATCACTAAAAAGTGGTTATGTGGATCCCATATATGTCTCGGTAATTGGTCTCAATGGAAAACCTAGGACTTCTTCTTCTATAACGTTACCGAACGAGCCTAATTGAACCAAGAGTGGTTCAATAGGATATTCTGACACAGGTGTAGTATGAGGAGTGGGATCCTCAACTGTAGCCAAGGCTCTTTCTGAATTTTCTAACAAAAGAGTAGCAACACTCTCAGTGTCAGAGCAATTTTCTACCTCTTCACGGTAGATGTATTCTGGTGAGTTAGGAGGTAAGGGTTGGTAGCCTTCTTCCGAAGGAATCCCTTGCATCCTACGTGATTGGCGAAGACCTTTATCATCTATAGGCTCAATTTTGAAAAACTATTAAAACAACACCACACCCTAAAAAATATAGAAATACCAACAAGCAAACAAACCTTCTCTCAATGACCGTACTAGTTGGTGATTAAATCCAACATCGTGTGATCAAGTCAAGAAGGGGCTTGGGTATGAGCGGGTGGAACAGTTACAATGGTGACCTGCTTAATGGACTTACACCTTGGTACAATCTTCCACACAGTAATCATGGATTTACCCTCCAAGGAGCCCGAGTGAGTTTGACCACCATCTGTTCCAGGTACAGTGAAGACTTCCCTTCACGGTCATCTTGTGTAAAGACCCTAAATATTATGGCTACTAAAGACACCAACTTGCAATCAACCCTTGGGCAGGTATAGTCGACAATCCAGTCTGAACGTATGGGCAGGATAACAAGTCTGAAATCCTTCGAGAGAACTAAGGACAAGTGGACCGGTAGAACTCCAGAGGACCCCGAACAGATTTGGAATTCATGAAGCACTAAGACCAAATGAAGAAAGTTGGACCTCAAGAATAACCCTCAATATATGATCTTACTACTATGAACGGTTAAAACGTGGAGGGATAATCTTTGTGGCTCTCTCAAATGCAACCTCGTGCAGAACCCCTGTGTGAGAGGGGGATCCCATATAAGCTTATACGAAAATTGGATTTGCTCTCCCTATCGCAAGATGCTAATGTTTTTTTTGAATGCTTTGGAGAGTTGTACCCATAGCCTAATCCAAAGCGCTAATCCTAGTCTAATGTTGAAGGATGAATCTAGAAAGAAAAATTTTCTAAATCAATTTTAATTAGCGTTTATTTTGTGTGGTTGTTCTTTACTCAGAGGTGAATGAGAGTGAAATTGATGATATAATGACTTGATTCCCAAAAATGCATAAGAAAAATGATAAACAATCATTTCCTTTCAATGAAATTCTATTTATGGGAAGGAAAAGAAATTTTGTTTTCACTATCAAACACAAAAATGCAGAGATTGCATGCAATTGCTCTCAACAAGAATCCAATCCAATGCTAAACCACTCAGAAAATGATTCTAATATCCAATATCCAATCACAAAATTATATCTCTTTGTTTAAATATGAACTTTAATTGATTTGATTCGAAGCTTCTTATGCCAACTAGATTTCACTATTTGTAATTTTAGACAATTTGAAGCAAATATCATATCAACAAAAAACACACTCTCACAGTAATCAAACAATAAGTAACAAAAATCCAAACTTTCCAAAAAGAAAACCAAAACTCAAACAAGAAAAATTTATTGGAAATATATAAATCAAAGATCAAATGGAACAATACACAGATCTTTGGACTTCCTTGTGACAACTTTCAAGCAATCAAATGAACGAGAAAGTATCAAACCAACTGAATATATCAAAGAAGAAGAGTGATTCCAAAACAAGAAAATATCTTTTAAAAAAAACAAACAAAGAATCAAAAACTCTTAGAAAGTAAATGGTTGCAAGTTTTGTAGAAGACACACACTCATAGAAAAAGTCTTGAGCAAGAGGAAAAACCAAAAAATTACACCCATCAGAGATATCCCACAAATTTTAACAGAAGGAAAAATCGGCGCTCTAGTTAGATCAGCACTAGAGTGCTACAACGCTCCCTAGAGCACTGTAGGGGAGCGCTGATTTGAAATCAGTGATCTAGATATAAGGGAAAAGGGGCGTTGTTTCCTTATAATGAAAAAGTGTCAACCTAGAAAAAATAAATTAGGAAGGCTTGATCATCAGCCTATGTAAGATGACTTCAAGACTAACAACACATGTAAAAAAGAGGAAAAACACAGTGAGTAGGATCTGAAGACAAGAAAAGACTAAAACAAGACCAAGGAAGGAAACCAAAACTGAAAGCTATCCTCCCCAGTGGAGTCACCAATTTCTATTGTAGGAAAATTCCCCTGCGGACAGATGAATGTCCTCTTGGATATTAGACCCCTATGACCAAGACAGAAAGGTGCTAACTTTGAACACTGACATTCCTTTAAATGTAGCTAAACTAGTCAAGGAAGAAAAAGAAGAAAGTATGAGTACCTTTTTATGAAGTTTTTCATCGCTCGATCTGGGTTGAACTTGATCTTCAAGTCCTTCAACGAGTTCTACAATCCAATAGACAACGAAGACAAAACATACTTCCTATTCTACCAAGATTAGTTTAAAACTAGATTCATCAAAAGAGACAAGCCCATGCAAACTTACACAAACTTGAAGGAAACAGGCCAAGCACATATATATTAATGAGAACAAAACAAGGTGCTTACAAATGTAGATGCAGATGCAACAGCCTCACCAAGTCCTCCTTGTCCAACCCCTTGCTCAAAATATCCACGATCAGAATGAAAATACTTTTCACTGATTATTCCCCCTTTTCACCATGAGAATGTCGCCTTATATAGGCTTTGAGAGGTTCAACCACTTTAGATATTCTTGGGATAAGTTGAGGATATGACTCCATCAGTTGTGGGATTCCCCTTAGATCTAGCCTTGAGCTTGGATTCGAGCCAAATTGACTCGGATGCTTCTTAGCTATCCTTAGAGATAAGGGGGATTTGTCCCCAATATTTTCTCAACAGATCGGCTCTGCCTCAAATTTGGCCACAGAGTGTTGCAGCACTCCCTTCTAAGAGGGAAAGGAGTATTAGTGCTCCTTTCAAGTGGGAAGGGGAGCACTGATCTCCAAAAATACTTTTAGGATGGTAATTCCTTAAGGCAAAATCTTGTAAACTTTTCCAAAAGATATATTTTCATCTTCTAACGAGTCTTAGAGGATGTCCCAAGTGTTCTTATGATGTCGTCCGCAATGCGACACATGCAAGACGACTGTATGATTTTTGCGACACTTGCAATAATGACAATGAGACATCATCAAAGTGATTAATTTTGACGTGTAACACCTGATCTGAGACAATGCTTTGTGGGATCTCAAAGTGTACCCAGACGCATTCAAAGAAGAGCTTGGCAGTGGCCTCGGCGGTGATGTTCTTCCTGCAAGAGGCCATAATCGCCATCTTGGAAAAGTGATCAACAACCACAAAAACACAGTCATTGCCCATCTTGGTGGACGGGAGGCCTGACATGTAGTCCATTGAGATGGATTCCCATGGCTTGTCAGGAGTAGGAAGAGGGGTGTATAGGCCCTATTTCTTACTGGTCGGTTTGGCAATAGCGCAAGAGGTGTAGGACCTGATATACTTGTCGATATCTTGTCGAAGTTTCAACCAGAAGAAATTTTTATGCAACACTGTCACTATCTTTTCGATGCCAAAGTGTCCTTCCACCCGACTGTAGTGAGCTTCCCAAATCAGCTTCACGTGCTCGCTTGATGGAATGCAAATATGGCCCAGACGACACAAGAACCCATCTTGAAGATGAAAATTAGCGACCACTGAGTTTTCTCCCAACATTGTTTGGATATTTAGACACTTAGGAGTTAGTTAAGATCTACTTGGTCTAATGTGTCGTTAGGTAAAAGTGTGTTTTAGTGTGTTTCTTTAGTATGCATTAGTATGCATTTGTAGTTAGGAAATCTGACAGCCACGATATGTTCCCGACATAGAGTGATCCAACGGTTCATATTATCCTTGATATTAACGGCCATTGATTTGTTNTTCTTTAGTATGCATTAGTATGCATTTGTAGTTAGGAAATCTGACAGCCACGATATGTTCCCGACATAGAGTGATCCAACGGTTCATATTATCCTTGATATTAACGGCCATTGATTTGTGCATTAACACCCGATTGGTCCATGATCTCTATTCAAAGAGCATGGAGATTCATTTTTCGATGATCGATTGTGACAAACTCTCCTATAAAATCTCTCTGTAATCTTTTTATTTTGCATTAATAAAGTGCTCCAAGTGGTCGCATTGGTTGGGGTTGTGGATGTTTCCCTGTAGGGGCTTTACCACATGAAAACATCGGTGCATTGATATTTGATCTAGTTATGTGAGTGGTTATTGAAGGTGTTCATCCTCTGTTCGAATACATGTGTTGTCGAACATGGTATCAAATTCTGTTTGAAGACTCACTCCTGTTGTAGATCGAGATCGTGAAGCAGAGTTGTCTCATCTCCATTTTCTATCATTTTCGTACATTTATGGGCTGAGAGGACTATTCCATTGCATCTGGAGAACTCGTTTCAGTCAGGAACACTTTTCGTTTCACTCGAAAAGGTTTCTGTTTTCCCAAGATACAACCATTTCAGTCAAATTCAGAGGTATAAAGCCTGCATACACATTTTTTAAATTTTTGCAGAGTATCATTTTGGTTTTATTTCGGTTTTGCATTATTTATTTCCGGGTTGCTTCTCTTTTAGATCTGTGTATGCTCTTTTCCTCGCACCCTATGTGATCTTGGAAAATCATAAATAGATAGGAAAAGGTGCATATTTCGGGTAAGCTAACCGAGATCTAACCCTTGTTGTCATCGAGAAGCAAATTTTTTTTCTTGTGTGAAAATAGGTTTTTTTTAGCACGCTCTCCTAGGTCATCTTCAACAACAATAGCAAGAATCCTCTTGTTAAACAATACAATATGTTTTGCTCGACCATTTGGTTAAAAGTTGCCTTATTAAGTAAGAGGTCTTGAGTTCAAGTCTCTCTTTTGTTACTATTTTTGAAAATTTCATGCTAAAATTGTAAAGTGTATTTCACTTCAATTATAAAAGTGAATCACTATAAGTAGCTTTAATATTTTATTTTAGAGTTATTTATTTTGCATGCATCTTTTTTTTTATAAAGTAACTTCATTGCAAAGGTGATCCCCACTTCTATTTATAAAAATGGGTCACTTCATAAAGCAACTTACACTAACTCGTGGTCCTTTGGTTACCATTTACACCTTTTTTTAAAAGGGCATAACTCTCACATCTGAAGTCTGTTTTCAATGCCAATTTTTTAAAAAACTGCATAACTTTTCGAGATATTTCCATCCAGATCATCAGTTTCAGTTTTTAAATCCATATTATCTGCATATTTAATATGGCTTCTACAAGTAATTTCTTGCTTACCAACACCAACTACTTCCAATAGAAATCCCATATGGAAGATTTATTAAGAAGTAAAGGCTTGTACTGGATTACCTTGGAAAAGGAAACAACACCCACTGATGTTGATAAGAAAGTCAAGTGGGATAATAGGAATGACGAAGAACATGGATTAATCAGAATGTCCATCTCTCCTTATTTAAGACTCCACCTTCAATAAATTGATCAACCCAAAGAAACTTGGAACAAGATTGAATCTGTGTTTGGTAAACACAATATTATTCGAGCACAACAGTTAGAAAATCAAGTACTGACTTTAAGTCCAAATGATTTTTCTTGCATTGAAGACTATCTGTCTAAGTTTAAAACACTTGGAACTTTATGTGAGGAATGTAAGATAAAGATAGAAGAAGATCGTTGCATCTATCTTATTCTTTCTAATGTAGGTAGTGCATATTATGTGTTTCTATCTACCTTTTCATGCCATGCAAGAGGCTCTAGGGGCAGCTTATAAAAAAAATTAGTCTTGAGAACTTTTGTGATGCTTTGATTAGAGAGCAATATAAGCTTGTACAACTTGGAGTGATCAGCACTGCAGGTACCTCCAACAAAGCCTTAGTTGTCCATCAGAAAGATAAACCCAAGAATCCCAAGAAGCAACATCCTTGCCACAACAACAAGCAATATAAGGGTCCCAAACCCAATCAGACAGCTTCTGCTCCTAATGGTGACAAAGGAGCAAAATATAAAAGTAAGAAGACTGACAAACATTGCAACTTTTGTGATAAATATGGTCATGATGAGTCCAAATGTTTCAAGAAGATGGCAAATTTAGAAGCAACGATGAAGAAGCAAAACATCTGTATTCATTCTACTTCTTCTTCTTCTTCTTCTAATGGACATGCACTTTCTGCTTCTAGTTTCTCCTTCAATACAACTTCTACTTCTTCTTCTGATGAGTGGTTTATTGATTTTGGAGCATCTTATCATATGGCTAAGGATAGAGACATATTTTCTTCTCTAAATGAATGTAACACCAATAAAATATTGGTTAGTGATGATAGATCTCTTAGTGTTGAAGGATGTGGAATAGTTCAATAGAAAACAATCATTTCAATGATTTATTATGTGTTCCAAGTCTTTCTTGTAACATTCTATCAGTATATCAAATCACTCATTCAGGTGAAGGTAAAACCGTATAGTTTTCACCTCACCAAGTTGTAATCAAGGATCTAAAAGATCCTAAGCATGTTCTTGCAACTGGAATTGTTGATGATATTATCAGGTTGTACAAGTTTGAAAATTTTGGGTCATCATCTTTTTCATCAATTTTTGTTGCTCATAGCGATGACTTGAGAAAACTTTGGCATGAGCGGTTTGGTCATATAAACTATCGCTCATTGCAACAACCATGTAATCAACAGATGGTGACTGGTATTCCTCTTGTTTCATGCATAGATGGTGTTTGTGTCGGTTGTGTTCTTGGCAAACATCATCGGGACAATTTTGACAAACGTGCCTCTTGGCACGACTCGGGCCCTTTGTAGCTTGTTCATAGTCATTTATGTGGTCCACTTTCTTCTCCTTATTTTTATGGGTGCAAGTATTTCTTAACTTTCTTTGATGAATTTTCCAGGCGTACTTGGGTTTACTTCTTAAAACTTAAGAGCGAAGTTTTTGATAAGTTTTTGGCCTACAAGGCCCTTGTAGAAAAGTAATATGGACATCAAATTCAAAAGTTAAGAACGGATAATGGAAGTGAATATGTGAACAATAATTGTACAAGTTACTACAATACATAGGGCATCCAAATGCAATGCATTGTTCCATATACACCAGAACAAAATGGTGTTGCTGAGAGAAGGGACCACACATTAAAAGAAATGACTAATTGTATGATCCAATCTAAGGGATTAAGTCTAAAGTATTTGGTGGAAGCAATCAACTGTGCAAATTACATAGTAAATCGCACTCCCACAAAGTTTCTTAAAAATATAACACTGGAAGAAGCTTGGACTAAAATTAAACCAGATGTAAGTCACTTCCATGAATTTGGCAGTATAGCATGGGCTCACATTCCTGATGAGAAAACGAAAGTATTGCAGCCTAAAAGTGAGAAGTGTATATTTGTTAGTTATTCTAAAGATGTCAAAGGTTATAGACTTCTTCAACCACATTGTAATGAAATTATTATTAGAAGAGATGTTAAATTTGATGAAAATTTGTTGGCCAGAGAGCCTAATTCGACGATTGTGCCTTCTTCGGCTTGCAAGCAATCTTCGACGTTTGTGCCTTCTTTTGTTCCTATTCTGGTTTCTTCTTCAGATGATGATAGTGAGGATGAAAATCCACCTCTGCCTGCTCACCTTCCTCTAGATGAGTCCTTTGAACCTGAACCAACACCAGCTCCACAACTTCCTAGATGGGTCCATTCAACATGAGAAGCAGCTGGTGATCTTGTTCGTGATCCTTTAGATCAACGTCAGACACATTCATAGTTCCAACGAGCCTCTTCTCTTTTGTCTTAAGTTTCAGAGACTAATGATCGAGAGACATTTGCAGAACTTCAAGTCATCCATATTGGGATACAACAATAAATGAAGAGTATCGTTCTTTAATGGCCAATGATACTTGGGATCTTGTACCTCTTGCAAAAGGAAGAAACTTGTCAGATGTAAATGGCTCTACAGAACTAAGTATGCATTAGATGGAAGTGTTGAAAGACACAAATCTTGGTTAGTTGCCAAAGGATTTTCCCAAGTTGAAGGAATTGACTATAATGAAACCTTTTCCGTTGTAACCAAAATGAATTCCATCTGCCTTGTTCATTCCCTTGATGCCTCACATAAATGGGAGGTCCATCAGATGGATGTTAAATCTGCCTTCTTGCACGGAGATTTACAAGAAGAAATATACATAGAACAACCTCTTGGCTATGTCCAGAATGACTCTAGCCTTGTTTGTCACCTTAAGAAATCTCTTTATGATCTTAAGCAAGCTCCTCGAGCTTGGTATGCCAAAATGGGCAACTTTCTTATTGACATTGGATTCTCTAGATGCCATTCTAATCCTAATATCTATACCAAGAAAGTAGGAAGCCATCTCATAATCCTTGTACTTTATGTTGATGACATTATCCTTATTTTTAGTGACTCAAAACTTTTAAACCATGTGAAAACCAGCCTCAACAAGAAATTTGAAATGATAGACTTAGGTTTTTTGCACTATTTCCTTAGCCTCCAAGTTTTGCAAACCAATGAATGAATTTTTCTTTCCCCATCTAAGTATGTGTTGGGCCTCAAAATAGTCCCTATTCTCACTCCATTATTCACCAATACCTTGACATTACTTCCATATTACCTTCATGTCACCTTCATTCCACCTCCACATCATTACATTTATCTCATCATTGGGTTATAACTATGCTTTTCCAAAGTTTATTAATTCTTAACATTTTCAAGTGGATTTATGGTTAAACTTTAGAAAATAATATACTTATACTTATACCTAACAATTAGAATGAGTTTGGTGACATGTGTAGGTGATTTGGAAGCTTCCAAGACACTCTTATGTGGCCTCCAATACTCAAATTTTGTAACGACCCTTAATTATTAAGATGTTTAATTTAATAAATAATCCAAAAAGAAAAAGTATTGAATAAGGGGTGGATAATATAATATAATGTTTAAATTAATTTGATTAATTTGATTAATTTATAATAATATAATTAATTTGATTATTAATTAATTAAGTATTAAATTAATGGTTAATAATAAAAATATAATACTAATTTAAGTTACGTTCCCGTGAATGGGATAAGGCATGATAAGGCATTTAATAATGGATAAGGCATTTAATAATGAGATAAGGTCTTTAAGAAAGGGGGGATAAGGTATTAGGAATTCAGGGGAGTTAATCTTGAAGGTGAAGGAGGAATAAGAAAAGGGAGGGAGAAAGAGGTTGAGAGGGATCATTCATTTTAGAGGAAAGAAAGGATTTTGGGGGTATAGTACAGTGGAATTCTGATTAAGATTCTGATTGCCTGAGAATTTGTGGAGAGGGGTTTTTTGGCTCGGAGGGCTAGGACATCATTGATGTCCTAGGGCTAGAAAGCTTCTACTAGTGTGAGGGGAGGTTGGTTTGAGGTGTCCCTAAGAGGCGACATCGAGGTTCAAAACTAAGGAAGCAAGCGGTGCTTGTCGAGGTTGAGTTAAGGACATAGATCTTTTAAAGATTAAATTGTTAGTAAATTTTTATTTATTGAAATATTAGATTGAATGTGCTAGATTAAGTAATTTTTAGATTTTTTACCCGGTGGCGTTGAGGGTAATGGTTGTAAATTGTGTAAGAGCCATTTACATGCGGTATCCGAATACGGTTCAAATCTGGAACTGAGGGACTAAATAAGGGGTAGTTTTCATTCTTTTTAGAAACTCCAGCCACGCTTAGCTTAACCCGCACATAAAACACATAAAACATAGAACATTAATAGATATATATATATATATATATATATATATATATAAAATAAAAGGAAATGCAAAAATAAATTCGCGGAAATTTTTCAATAAGCAACTTCTGCGTTGTTTAGAGTTTTCTCCTCTTGAGTACTATTCTATTTTTCCTAAAATTATAAAAGATACTATTGATACTTTGTTCTGTGCTCATTGGTACAGTTACTTAGTTTTGCTTGTTGAAATTCTGGCTTATGAAGAAAATGGATGCATGTTCGCTATGTTGATTTATATATGAATGAACTCTAATTTCATCTGTACAAACCTTAAATGAAATAGTTACACCATCTAAATTGCATGTCATATCAATAATCTCTCTAATTTTCACAATTCTGTTATTGATCAACATAGTGACCATATAAAGATAAGGCCCAAGAGGCAACTACGAGAAAGATTTTTATCAAGACGACATGATATTTTGACAACTGCGTGGAACATAAATTTAGGTTCTTCTCTGTGGCCATCCAATTTTTGAACTTATTTTGTATCTATAAATTTAAAATCCCCTTTTACTTACCAAAAAATAAAAATCCATAAGTAACGTATTGGCTTGAAACACTTTCGAATGCCACCTCATGAACACAAGCATTTGCAACTACTTATCACTAACACCTGAACCATCAACCAATGGTTGTGACTACGGTAGTATCTTCTATCTAGTTCTTAACAAACTTTTGAGACTCCACCATGAAAAATGAATCAAGTGTATAGTTCTCTGATCTCCATTTTGTTGAGCAAAAAAAAAAAAAAAAAAATTAGAATCGAAGAAGCACATCATGTTTTATTTGAGCACAGCATGAGGTTAGGATTTGTTCCTTGGAAGAGATGGGCGAGAAGATCTAGAAATGAGAGCATGATATGCCCATTATCTTGAACCAGCACATTCTCCGACTTCAAATCTCTATCAGAAAACCTGTCATATTTTGTTGAGCACCTGGCATGGGCAGTTGGGATTTGTTCCTTGGAAGAGAGATGGAGCGAGAGATCAAAATCAGAGAGCATGATATGCCCATTATCTTGAACCAGCACATTCTCCGACTTCAAATCTCTATACACAATTCCCTGCTCATGCAAATACTCCAGCGCCAGAACTATTTCAGCCGCATAGAACCTGCACTATATCCATAAAATAACGATTATTTCTTAGGGTTTAGACTTGCAATATCTAGCATACTCTTTTTTTTAAATCAGAAATATATCCATCTAAGTTGTTGTGTATGAAAGAATATAACAAAATTTCATTACTTTGTGGCGGATTCAAAGAAGGTTTGATTGGGCTGACTGAGACTCAACAAATTCATATCTCCTCCAGAGCAATATTTCATAGCCAAAAAAGTGTAATTATCCGATTCAAAATATGTAAACAGAGAGGGAAGGAAAGGGTGATCCAACGTAGAGAGAATATCTTTCTCTACAGACGCATATCGGATGGCGGCGCCTCCTTGATGGCCGACGTCTTTGTGCATCACTTTGAGGGCGTAAAGCTTCCTGGTTATGCGATGCACTACCAGAAACACCTTGCTCATATGGCCTTGGTCAATCCCCTTAATTAAAGTGAAATCCTCCAACAGATCCTTCTCTGACGAGTGATTAGGAAGAGATGGTCATATAAACAAACAAGCATCTCTGAAGATCAGAGGCCGCCTTCTGATGTAAGAGTAGGAAAGACTAAAAGTAAGCTTATGACTGGCATTTCAGACTGCGTTGAGAACCCATTCATGTATTCTATTAAAGACCTTGAGAAAGCCACTCAGAATTTCAGCCCTTCGTGTAATATAGAGGGCTCTGTTTACAAAGGTACTCTAGACGGTAGGGATTATGCTATAAAGCTCATGAAAAGAGATATATCCCAGAAGTTGAAGATATTGCAGAAGGTCAACCACACTAATTTGGTTAAGCTAGAGGGTGTTTGTATTAGTTCAGAGGGTCAGTCTTACTTGGTTTATGAATATATAGAAAATAGTTCTTTGAATACCTTGCTTCACAATCCAGAATATGTTGAGAACATGAGTCCCATTGGTTGGAGCTCTTCCTCGCTTCCATGGAAAATGCCTTACTGTTGCAAATGCAATGGCAACTGCAGGATTCATATGATCTCCAGAAATGTGCCAACCAAATATATCATGACCATTACTATAAAGTCGGAAGCCATAGAAACCCCAAGTTTTGACACTAGCAGCCGACTGTCGTGATCCAATATTGAGCAACCGCATGTTAAAAAAAAACCAGAATGAAAGTCGAAATGGTCTCTGCTGTTATCTTTTGAAGGAGATTAGGCGGAACAAAATCCATGCATCCGTAGGGGAAGTGCTTGTCTTTTCTATAGAATTGGGAGCCTTCTTTCACGTTTCCAACCTCTTGGTTTTCTATTTCTTGGCTAGAAATATTCATTAGCTGACTTGAACCGTTCTCGGCATCCATTTCCTGCACAGACAACAATCTATGACCAACCAAAGCTCAGAGAAAATGGATGCCAACGGAAGTGAACAGATTGAATGGGAGGAGCGCCCAGGTTACAAAATGCAAAAGCATTGCCAGGGAGCCGAGCATTTGTGAAGGAGCCAAGCAGCGAGCCTGCCGAGAAGGAGGCGGACTAACACGTGGAGTGCATGCAAAACGCACGTAGCTGGGTAAGTCCATTTTAATATTAATTAACAAATAATAGTATTTATTTCTCTTTATTTACGATACATTTCAAAAAAAATATATAATAAATGAATACTATATGGAAATAAATATTAATAAATTATAAATTTAGGAAATTAATAAAGTTTAATTGATAAATTAAGTAAAAAAAATAATAATAATAATAATAATTAAACTATTAAACTAATTAACTAAGTTAAGTTAATTAACTAATTAGTTAATTTAAGTAAAGAGTTTAATCAAATATTAGTTAAAGGGCTAGGTATAAATTTAAATGGAGTCCATGGGGATCAAACCCTGGACCTCCCCCAAGAACCAAGCACTTTAGCAAAGTACGCCCTGCCAACGCACCACACTATGTGAATTAAAAAAAAATGTATATGTGTTGATTAAGGCGCTTGAAGCTTAGGATTAAGCTAAGTCTAGATTATTAGTTTTACTAAACCAGCGCAGCCGCAAAGTGGCTGGCGGCTGATTAACGCCGAAAGGAGCATAGCGCAGTGAAAGCCGAAAAGTGGTCGGCAGTTGTGGACAATTATTTAGATGCCACGATTTAATCCTAATCAATCATTTAAACGTGGTAATCATATAATCTTACAACATTTTCTTTATGTGATTAGGTAAATGCTAAAAAAAAGAAAAAAGAAGAGGGTAAGTAAACATGCTAACGGATGTTGTGATAAATGCAATAAAGTTAGGAATGATAAATGTGACCCATTGATTTTGGAGGACGGCTAATAATGTGCCAAGCATTTTCAATGCGTAGCCATCAGATCAAGGTTTAAGGTAAAGTAAGATTTAAGAGATCATTGATTGTGCCCATTGTCAGTAGGTGTACGCCTCTCGGCGCAAATTAATAAACATAAGGACAAGGGTCACTTTTAATCAAGTGGTAAGCGTAAATTAAAAGGGCTCAGACTAGGACGAGCGGAAGCGAGGCGGCAATGCATTAGGAGCATAAGCCTATGAAGTGGCGAGTAAGGCGCAAAGCTAGCGTAGCCACAGGGCAAAGGAACCAATAGTTCTTTTCATAGGGGCGAGAAATGAAGCTTAGATGCTTAAACCTAACCCTAACCTAGCCAATCCCCTGATGGAGTAACGTCTGTTTACAGACAAGTAAAGAAAACTTACGCCTAACCATGTTTCTAAAGTTTTGTAGCACCAATTTAAAACATCCTGGAACTCACCCTG
>SNQJ01S0126803.1:26305-42453 GCA_010110895.2 Picea sitchensis | reverse complement strand
AGCCAGAGAATTGGGGAGTTGGAGCTTCCCTCAGGTTGTAGCTTGAGAAACTAGGGGGTTGGAGCCTCCTTCCAATTGCAGCTGGAAAACAGAGGAAGTTGGTGCTTCCAATGAATGTAATTCTTCAAGACATATAAGAGAAAGCATTCTGTGGTTTTCTCTCGATTTGGGTTTCCATGTAAAACACTGGTGTATTGTGTATGTGTATGATTGTTCATTTGTTAATTGCTTATTTACTTTGAAGTTATTGGATAATAATGCTTCATTGATATAGCACTTGGATTATATGGTTAAAAGGGATTAAATTGCTCTATTACTGATTCATCCCCCCTCTCAATAATCCAACAGATTTTTCATCTACAAGCCACTTTTGTACTTTAACTGTTGTTCTTCCTGCTTTTGCGCGTCCTTCAATATTTAGAATGTCGAGTTGTCATCCTTTCTTTTCTTCTGTTTTATTCTCCTTCTTTCTTATCTTATTTATTCTTATCTCTTTCTACGCGTTGTCCTCTTGGATGTGATTCAACTGTGCACTCCCTAGTCTTCCTTCTTCTTCTACGTACTTCTTCTACACTAAGGATTTTTACCAAAATTGTATCCCAAAACCTCTGGTTCAACAGGCCCCCAACACTCACGTGTGGCTCATCCCGAACCACTCAGGCTTATTTCTTTCTCCTCCATGATTCGATGAAACTTTGGGAGTCTCCCTTAGCTACCTCCACTTCATTTTGTATCGTTTCCTTTGTTTTCACGATCTCTTCAACCCACTGTGCAGTCAAGGTTGTAAATTTCTCTTTTGCTTCATGGGATTCTTGCTTCACCTTGCCCTGTGCAGTGGAGAGTTCATCGATAACCCTCAATTCTTCTTCCTGCATTGGTCCCAGGCATTGTTGAAGGATCTTGTGTTGGTCCCTCATTTTCTCCACTTCCATGTATGACTTCCTCTGTGCCAAAATGGTTGTCATACATTCGGCTGGTGGAAGTGTAATGATCGTCTCCGAAGCTTGCTGGGAATTTTATTGTGCTTCTCTTAACTTGGCCTCTACAACCTTCATCTCTGGATATTCCAATAAGTCTATCCATATCTATGTGCTCTCCTCGCAGAGTTTTGTGTTCTCTTCTTCTATCTTATTAATGTCAACGAATGCTCTCATCGCCATTCTCTATCTTCTTGCTCTGAATTATGCTGGTGTGCCTAATGGACTACGCAATTGTGGGTCCTCTATCTATGATAGGAAACCTTTGATGACTTTGGCGATTTTCAATACTTGTTCCTCCATAGTAGCTTCTACTACTATATCGAGACTTTTGAAATTGCCTTGTATAATTTATGGACGACTGCTTGTGTTTTCTGTTCCATAATTTCAGCTTCATCCTTTTCCTTGAGGGATTTCCTTACCCTTTCTTCATCCTTGTTATTTTATTTCATTACTTATTCCACTTGGCCTTCATCTTCCTTCTTTTAATATAGCACAGTGTCATATTGTTGTTGTAACTGGGATCTTTCGTCCATCATTTTCATCAGCTCCTGGTGTGCTTCATCGCCTTTGCTCTTAACATCTTTCAACAGACCCATTTGTAAGTCTTGTAATCTTTGTATCAACATCTTCGGTACCACTATGTTCAGTTGTCTTAGTGTGTTCACATGTTCTTGTAACTTGACCATTGGAAATTCAAGTGTGTTCGTCTGAATTTGGAGTGTTTTGTGCCCGACGCCTAACTAGGTCAAGGCCGAATATGCACTCTTTGCTTCCTTCCTTGGAATTATGGATGGTCCTCCCTCAACCATGTGCTCTATTGTAATCTGATCTACCTCTAAAGGATTTTGGACTGCTACCAACTCATCCTACTCTCTTTTTTGTTGCTCTGGCTATTTCTTCATTTCTTCCTCCATGAATTCCTTCATGACATTGCGTACTTGGTAGCCGATGGAGTTCATATTTTCATTAGTTAAAGTATAAGCTGGGGGTTCCTTGTGCAATTTAACCTTTTTTCACACCCCTCCTATTGGTTCCTTCCCCTTATCCTTTTGTTTTGATCCTGCTGTGGGGACTATCTACTGAACTTTTGTTTTTGATAGGCTAGGCATATCTCATGTGTCATTGTTCATGTAGTTACCATGCTCCTCATATGGTTATTCATCACTCTTAGCATGCTCTTATTCATATTCCGAGTGCCCTATTTTATCTATTGGGGTTTTCCACCCATCTTCATATTATAGCACAAAATGCCACACCTATGCATTTGTGTCATGGCCCAGCCCTTCCCAATGCTTGCTAGACTTTTCCCAAAAAGACCTCTCAAAAATCATTTAAAAAAAACTCCCCAAGAGCATTTCTGTGGTTTTTCCTAGTGCAACATGTGGACATCCACGGCTTTCCAAACTTAAACCTGCGGATGCCCTCAAAAATTGTGAAAATAAAATAATTTTGTGTGTTCAGGTGGGTTTTTCAGTTGGGCTCATTTCCCAAGGACCCTTTCCTGTGCACAACAGAATTAAACTCCCCAAACCTTTTTAGGAATATATAAAACAACCCTAGAGGTCTACGGAGAGGTCAAGTCCTTTTATGAAAAGTTATGTTGTTAGCATCTAGCAAGCCTCCCTCCCCTATAATTATCTGAGCAACATCCCCTTAAGTCTAGAAACTCCTTTTCCAGGACTCCTTTCTCATTTTATGTGGCTATAGGGTCTCTTTATCCTTATCTGAGTCATTGAAGAAAGATTACATTAGTTGAGTTGATGCTTGAGGATTCCTGAACGAACCCAGACAATTGGCTTCAAGATGGTGCCTAAAGGCTAGACAAGGTTGTAACTTACCTTTTCCACTTGTTGATAATAAAAGAGTTTGTTTTCCCTAAAAAAAAATCTTCAATGTAATTTTATATTTATTCTTACTTTGAATATGACATATAATATGCACATTCTTTTGATTACATAACTACTTTCATTGCAGCCCTTGTTTTGTATCTATCTTATAGGTTGGTTCCAGAAGAAGATCATGGGCCCTTCAACGAATAGGAGCAGGGATCAACATCAAACGAGATAACAAGGTGCACTTTTGTTTTTCCTCTCTATCCCTACTTCCTCCTATTTTAAGAAGTTATTTTCTTTATCTTTTGTGTTCTTGTCATTGAGGAGAGATTGTTGTCTCTTCCACTTAGTATTTCTCTGTTTTTATTCAGACCCAAGATCACAGGGGAAAAATCCCTTAATCACTTCCCAATCATTCACAATTAGGCATGTGTATTTTGATGTCAACCTATAGTTGGATGGAAATCAATGGCGTGTTGGGTCCTTCTTTTCCTGCACATACATGTGGTGCATGCCTTCTTTGAAACACACAATATCCTTATATGTTTCCACCATCTCGATTGATATGTGTGGTGTGTGTTTGACTGGATACCTGGTATTCTCTAAGTATACAAATAATGTAACATTATTGTCATGTTGTCTTCTCTTATTCATTGTATTCCATAAGTTGGCATACCTCCCGACCACATTACCTCACTCGAAAGTCCCCATGCGCTGATAGTATCCTGGTTTCTTCCATCCGACTAGCACAATAAAAATTGAAAGCCATGCATAGTGAAATATGTGCACTTTTCCTGGGCCTCAATACAATCTTGTAAAAATTGGTTCACTAAGAAGGTGGCTCGGTTCATTTGAACCCCTTCAATGCATTTTTTTATTGCTTCAATTAATACAGCTGGTACTTCATCCTTTATGCACTTGCGCAACAACTTGTAGGATAATACATGCATTACGAGCATAACATTGTGATCATTGATGTTTTTAACATACAATCCCCATTTCCCCCTAAAAGTATGGAACTTTTCCTTCATCGCTTCTGAGAGGAATCTTTCTCCTATCTTGTTGAATAAAATGGCCATATCCTCTTCGGATTTTGGGATCCCCATGATCCATGCAATTAATGTAGTATCAATTGACACTGGGGGTTAAGCCATAGTTTTCCCCCATGGACGCAGCTGAGAAATACCTTCACACAAGCATTAATTTTGAGATTGTCTCTGAAGTGTGGGATCTCCATCAGGTTTAGTATGCTTGAATTCTCCAGTCCGATTGCCCACAACTATGTCTCTAGCACTATTGCTCCTGTGCCTGGTATGCTCTTAGTGCACAAGTATTTTTCACTATATAGCTTCAGGAATTTTTGTGCGTCGGTGATATCATCATCCACGAAATTGAGGTCAGAAAATTTTCCAAGCATACCTCCTTAAATTCTTACACCAGGTGGGACTGGTGATGTTACCAGTGGGTATTTCCCATTTTATGGTACGTTGATTGGTGGCGTGTTATCTATCCTAGGTGGGATGTAATTTATGTGGAATATTGTATTTGAAGATGAAGATGAAGCTCTGGGTATTTCCTCAACCTCTGGTGTAACTATTGGTCGTTTTGACTGTTTTCATGATGCTGTTGATGGCACTCTAACCTTTTCCAAGTCTATTCGTCTTGTGTGACAGGCTCCTTGACTCACTTTGTAGCTATTCTGTTGTAGTTATAGCTCGGCTCTAAATCACTCTGGTTTTCTCTGGTTTGCTTTGGTTCACTCTCTCTTGCATGCAACAATGATTTACGCTTAGCGACCCTCCGATTGTTTTTGTTCCTTCTTTCCAACTGTACATGTCTCATCATGCCTTAACTAGATTTTCCAATCTACCAGCAGGGTTTATGAATGGTTAAATAAATGCAACTTTATCAGTGGCTTTTTCCATTTAATATTATACAACGTATTTATGACCTGTCATTCCCGATTCATAGCCATAGTTTCCATGCTTTAATGATTCCAACGGTCTTTTCATTTCCAAACTACGCAATTGTTCTTTCTTTTGCATCTGTTTTCTTCACATTCTTTTTTTTCTATGCATTATTTCCAGACTTGATGCAGTTTTATCTTGATGCATGATAACCATTCCTCCTACACAATCTCCTATGCCTTCTACACTATAATATTTTTCTTTTTTCTATACCTACTTTTTATTTGATTTTCCTCCTTGTTCTACTTTTTATTTGTTTTTCTGTGTTTTTCCTTCCTACTATAGTATAACTACTATGATAAATGTGTTCTAGAAGATCCCATATTACTGCAGAGATCGTCGGTCATCTCTATAGAGTTTTATCTGACTTACATTCACCATTCCTCCAAGGACTTCTCCATTCAGGGTTTCCAACTGCACAAAACCTCTCTCTGTTACATGCTTAATCACATAGGGTCCTAACTAATGCATTCTAAACTTTCTTGGATTCTGCATGAATTTAATGTCATAAAGTAAGACTAAATCGCCCACTTGAAAATTTTTATGCTTAGTGTGTCTATTATGCGAAGGATTTTCTCTTTCCTTCTGAATTTGCTGATGGAAACCTGCAACAAATAGATCTTCCTCAATGTACTCATTATGCCAATCTCTCCTCTATTGCACCAAAGTATAAAAGATTAGTGATTGCTGCAATAAACAAGCTAGGTATAATAAAATCTATTGGCATCACTACTTATTTTCCATAGACCAATGTGAAGGGTGTCTGTCCTATCAACTTTTTACTTGTAGTCATGTAAGCCCATAACACTGCAGGAACTCTTAAGTCCCAATCGTCTCTCCCTACATTGAATTTTTTTTTCAAAGAATTTTCCAAGATTTTATTGAAACCTTCCACTATCCCATTGGCCTGAGGATGATACAGGGTACTCTTATGATGATGAATTTGAAAATCCTCAGTCAATGCTACAATTTTATTATTCAGAAAGTGTGTTCCTTGATCATTGATTAATATACGCAGACATCCAAACCTTGTGACTACATTCTCAAACAAAAACCTTGCAACGATCTCCACGGTGCAGTCTATAATTGGGGTTTCTCTTGCCTATCTTGTCAAATACTCCGTTGTAGTGATTATGTACCTTAGCCTAGATCTTCTTGCTTACAGGTTGATTGTCCCTACAAAGTCTATGGTCCATTTCTCAAATGCTTGTAGTGTAAACTATGGACTCAAAGAAATTTCATCCCTCCTAGATGGTTTTCCCACTCTTTGAAAGACGTCGCATGATTGGCAGTATTCCTTAGCATATTTGTGAAGTGTGGGCCACCAAATCCCTGTGCAATTTTTTTTTTGTGCAGTTGATATCCCTGCATAATGTTCTCCTGAAATCTTGTCATGTGCTTCTTCAAGTATCATTGGTCTTTAGTGTTCTAACACACATCGTCTCAATATTTCATATGCACCCAACATGTATAAATTCCCTGCAATCAACTGATAATCTATTTCTTTTACTACCAGTTGTTTCTTATGTGCAACTTTCATGTCCAATGGAGCCATAAATGTACTTAGAAATTGCACGATGTCCGAGAAGTAATCATCCACCATCTTTACTGCAAATAGTTGTGCATATGGGAAGATGTCGTCTAAATTGCCTGCATATTCTCATGATAGTATGCTTGATAGATTATCTGGTCTTGTATTCATCTTCCCTAGTTTCACTATAACCTTAAAATTGTATTCCTGGAACAATAATAGCCATATTCATATTCTCCCCCCGAACATTGGTTTGTTCACTAAGTATTTTAATGCAGAATGGTGTATAATACTCTGTATACATCTTAAAGTGTGACCCCAATAAATAATGTCTAAACTTCTGTAGCACATAGAACATTGTCAATCCTTCTCATTCCATGGTAGTATAATTCTTCTATGCTATCAGAAACTTCCTACTTGCAAAAGCAATTGGGTGAGATATGTCTCCCTCCCCTGGTTGAGATAGTAATGCACCCAACGCTATGGACGATGCATCTATGTGAACGTGGAACTCCTTGTTCCAATCTAGAAGATAAGAATCAGTGTGGTTACTAGTTTTTTCTTTAATCTATCCAAACCCTTATGATAGTCCTTGTCCCATTAAAATCTTGCTTCCTTCTTCAACAAATTTTCCATCGGTGCTATGATTTGCACATATCCTTTGATAAATTTCCTGTAATAGCTCGTATGACCCATAGTTTCCCTAAGTTGTTTGAATGATGTAGGTGTTTCTAACTCCACAATTACTACAATCTTGGTTGGATCCACTAGTAATCCTTGTTTGCAAACTACATGTCGCAACAAACTCCTA
Source organism: Picea sitchensis (assembly GCA_010110895.2). Lineage (NCBI taxonomy): Eukaryota > Viridiplantae > Streptophyta > Pinopsida > Pinales > Pinaceae > Picea > Picea sitchensis. The sequence continues at coordinate 35,332 of SNQJ01S0126803.1, read as the reverse complement.
AACTATGTGCAAAAAATACACTTCTTCAAGTTCATCAAAATATGACATTGTCTACATCGATCCAACATCATCCTGAGTACTTCTATGTGATCCTTCAGTAGATTGAACATAGTCAAATCATCCAAGTACACTTCAAGGAACTTATGAATAAATTCCTTGAATGTTGCTACCACAACTTTGGAAAACACTACAGGGGAATTCTTTAGTCCAAAGGGAATTAATGTATACTGATAACTCCCCCACTATGTCGCAAAAGTAGTCTTGTGTTGGTCCTCCAGCGCAATCCTTTTCTGATGGTACCTCGAAAATCCACTTATAAAAGAATAAGGCTCTTGGCCTCCTACGTTCTCTAGGACCTCATGTATGAATGGTGTTGGAAATGGGTCATGTAAACATCCATCATTCAACTTCCTCAGATCCACATAGATCCTGATTCCTCTTGTCTTTTTTTCCTTCACTACCATTGGATTGATCCAATCAGATTCTTCTATCAGTTCAATGATCCCTGCATCCAACATCCTGTCAATTTCAACTTTCACCTTCTCTTTGTACTTTGGATTTAACCTAGAAGGGCACTATCGCAATGTATTAACACTTGTTTTCAAGGGAATATTAATCTTGCCTAAGTGCCCTGCTATCTTCTTCATCTTAGAAAATATCGTTAGGAATAGGTATTGATATTCACGCAACAAGTATGCAATATTCTCTACTTTCTCATCACTCTAGTAATGCCCTATCTGTGCAAACTTCATATTCCTTGTCATCCCAATGTTTATCTTTTGCGTCTTTATTGACTGGGTGTATGCAACAGACTCAAGCTCTGGTCCTTCTACTGCTCGTTCTCCTTCTGTTTCAAATACTTGCACATTCCTAGGATCTTCCTCATCATATTCTTCCTTAGACACATTGTAACACTCCATTAATTCATGGACAGTCATAGTAGTTATGTGCTGATTGCACACTGGTACCACCTCCATCGACCCTTCTTCAGAGAATTTATTAATTCAAATAGCCTGTAGTGCTACACATATTGATGGAGATTCATGTTCAAATGTAAATGTGACTTTGAACATCTGAGCCAACACTTCCCATCTTGCGATCTCTCTGTGCATTTCCAATTCTAAATACCAATTCTTCATAATTGTGTACAATGTATGTATAAATATGTGTCTCCATTCTATTTCTGACACTGAACTCCATAAAGTTATGCACTACTCAACATGACATGTTGGGTCACTCTCTCCTGTATACTTCTATGCAATAGTTTCTCCCTCGGTACTAAACCTTACTTGCATAATTTTCCTACACTATGACCAATCTTTCATCCCCTCTCTATGTGTAGCCCACCATCTAGCTGGAGTTTCTTTTAGGAAAACATCTAGTGCTCTTCTCGGTTGATTACAATTGTAACATATAATCGGTCCTCTTCCTCCTCTACCAAAATTTCCTCTGCCTCAACCTCTGCCAAAGTTTCATTTGTTCCCTGGATTGAATCCTCTTTGACTATTATATTTTGGACCACCCCCTTCTACTACAACATTCTCCCCCTTAATCATGTACATATCTAATGTGCGCTCCCTCATCAAGTTGAACGCGCGACAATCCTTCTCTTCATGTCCGACAGACTTGCAAAAATTTCAAAACAAGTTCCTTGGTGTACTCTGATACTTTTGTAGTAATGGACATTCGGTTGGGTGATGGCCCCATTTCTTACATATCTCACAATATCCCCCCTCTTGGTAATGGATTTGGTGCTCCAGTTGCCAAATATTGCGTGAATGCTAGGAATTTTTCCTTATGACGGCCTTTATTCCTACACTTGGTACACCATAATTGCTCGTATTTCTCCTTCCCTTTTGTGAGTTCTTCCAGTTGAATCGTCAACGTAGCCAACTACATATGAACTTGTGCCATCCCTCGAATGTCTCCTACAGGGGATGATTCCAATTTCATTGCAATTTATAGCGCCTTGGGATGTAATGCAACCTTCTGTTGAATCAATGCCCTGTGAATATGTGGTAGAAGTCCTGTAATAAACCATTCTTGATGTTGTTGATTGGGGATATAGAAATTCAATATACCCATCAGATCCTTGAACCTTTGATCGAAATCCCATACCGTCTCTATTTGCACCTATTCAATCTCCTTCAGTTATGTAATGTATTGTGACTCAGACTTTGGCTTCTTGAACTCTTTCAACAACGCTTGCCTTATCTCTTCCAAAGTCTTGACTTGTCTTGTAGGTGTGGTGCTATGCAGCTTCATGTACCAAACTAATGCACAACCTCGAAATGTTTTTTCTAACTGTGCAATATTCACAGCCTCATCCTAGACATTATTTGTGGCCCAAATTGTCTCACAAACAAACATATGTTGTTCTAGGTCCTCGACCCAACTCCCTAGAACTCAGGCAGTCTAAGGTTGTTGTCTACCCTTGCTATGTTGCTTTGTGTAATTCCTCTTCTTGGTGATGTTGGTTGAATTTGATTGATGATGTAAATTATTTATCATAATTGTCCGTAGGATATATGGCCTAACAAGTCAATGACTTCATTGACTTTAGATTAATTATTTGGAATTTGTAAATTTTTTCCATATTTAACATATTTTATATATTAAATTGAATTTTAGAAAAATTAAAAAATAATTTTTAAATTTAATATTTTTAATTTTTTTTGGAACTTCGTATTTCACAAATATTCTTTGGTTTACAAAATATTTATTTGTTAAAAAATATAAAATTGGAGCTTTTTAAATTTTTTTAATAGAAACAAGGTACCTATCCCATAAATATCTGTGTTGCAATAAAATAATCCCAACTAAGATGTAATTAAATTTACCGTGGGCAGGTTTTGATTATGCGAAGTTTTCGTCGACCGCTAATCCAGGAATTAATAGGATGTCACGGATACAATTAATTCGTTTAGTGCTAATCTGTGAGTTAATTTCATGTTATACAATTTATCATTTCCGTCCAACAGCCGCTATTTCCCTAATAGTTCGCTGACCATTTTAGCTTTGGTTATTACTCTTGTACTGTATTTTAAATCTTTTATTTAAATGACCTTTATTATATTATTGATGTATAATTTAATTTATGATATAAATCAATTGATAAATAACATTAAATTCAATAGATTTTTAAGGAGTGGATTTTCGATAAACAACATTATTATTTAAATATCAAATTAAAAACAATATTTAAATTAGGTTTTTCGTTGGAATCATTATTTTTTATATTTAAATTAGGTAAAAACAATATTTAAATTAGGTTTTTCGTTGGAATCATTATTTTTTATTTTTCAAAATCCATTTCTGAACGCAGAAATGAATTTAGCATGCTGAAAAACTTTTGAGACACATGGATTATACATAAATAATCACTTAAATCTACAGAATCTAACAATTTCTTACCAGATTTCGGACAAATAACCCAAGAAAAATCCCTCATTTTGTTTAACGTTTACTCTTCCTCCTATAAAGTGGACCCTCAAATTTCAATCTTTTCAACAATGTAGAAGTTAATCCCAGTGGGGTGGTTATTGATCCCGTCGCCCACATGGTACTCTAATGGTTTACAGAAAATCAAACATAAAAGCATACAATCGGATAACGACATTTTGAAGATTGGGTGTGAAATTGGACGCTTTAAATATAATGCATAGATTGTGCACCACCTACCTTTTACTGTGGGAAGTTTGCATCTGACACAAAAGACTGACTCTTTGTGAAGCGACAAAATAGTTTGCATCTAACACAAAAGACTGACTCTTTGGGGATTGGGTCTTGAACTATCACCTGTAAAGAGTAGAAGTGCTCGTAAAAAAGCAGGGACCACCCATAGCAACCCATTGACTTCTTCTCTTTCCACTATCGACCAGGGGGCACTTAGAGGCATCAAAGCCCTCGCCAGGGCTAAGTCATGATCATTCTCTCCCTAAATTTTAGAGGGGTAAGAGGACCCACTAAAATGGCCTCTATGCATAGAATCCTTTCAAAGACTTCACCCCATATCATTTTTCTTCAAGAGACTTTGGCCAGTGATGTTAAGGCAAGGGATTTTATGTTTGTACTAAAACCAGATTGGATGTCTTGTGCTGTAAGTTCTATTGGAAATTCGGGTGTCCTGCTAGTATCTTGGGATCCCCATTTTTTTTCTTTCTCTCAGGTTCTTACTTGTGGAAGCATTTTTTTGACAGGTTCCAATCTTGTTGATAAGAGGATTCTTTCTCTAATGAATGTTTATGGTCCTTGCACGGATCGTAAGTCCTTTTGGAAAAAATGTGCAGATAAGGGACTTATGTTACAAACTGATTTAATTATGACAGGGGATTTAAACTTTACTATAAACTCTGATGAGATTTGGGGCACCACAACTTTGTTAGATCCGTTGGCTACTTTTTTTAAAGATTTATTTGCTAACACTCCACTGGTGGACGTGGCTACGACAGAGATGGTTTCGACATGGCGCAATGGAAGGATGGGGGAATCAAGCATATAAAAAAGAATTGAAAGATTCTTTGTGGCAGAGGATTTGATAGGGCCATCAACGAGGTATAGATCATGGGTGGATTCTACCTACATATCAGATCATGCTCCTATTTTTTTACAACTTGATATTGGCATTCCAAAGAATGTGCATCCATTTAAGTTTAATTCGGTCTTGTTAAGAGACGATTCCTTCACCAATTTAACAAGAGATGTTTGGTTGGATAGACATTTTGAGTTAATCGAAGGGGCACAAAGAAGGCTTGTTGAAAAACTATCTCTTCTAAAAAGACGGGTCAAAACATGGTCTAAGGTAAAACAAAAAAGGGATAAAGATTTATTGATAAAAGTTGAAAGAGATTTGGAATGTCTATACCTCTAGAAAATCATTGGAACCATTACAGGTGATTTAGATTCTCAATGCAAGCGTTTGGAGGAAGTGCGCAACAAGATTATACTAGATGAAGAAGAAATCTTAAGGCAGAAAAGTAGGGCTACTTGGATAAAGAGCAGTGACAAAAACACCAAGTTTTTTCATAGATTTTCCAGCTATAGGAGAAATAAGAAATATCTTTGGGAGATCACTGATGAAGATGGTTGTTTTCACACGGGCCAAGATGCTATTAAAAAAAAATTGTCACTTGTTTTAGCAATTTCTTTAATGAACAGGGGCAATCAAATCTGCAAGCACAGTTGGCGATGATCCGTCTATATCCAAGGATTGTTATTGAGGAAGAAGTCTCTACTTTAGAACACGCTGTAACTTTGGAAGAAATATCAGATGTTCTAAAAGGTTTTGCAAAAGATAAGAGTCTCGGCCCTAATGGGTGGACAATTGAATTTTTCCTATATTTTTTTGATTTGGTTGGTCCTGAATTACTTGCAATGGTTGAGGATACTAGATTTCGAGGAGAAGTTTGTCGGCTAATCAATTCAACGTTTCTTGCACTTATTCCAAAATCTAATTGGCCATTATCCTTCTTCGATTATCGCTCGATAGTGCTTTGTAATTTATGCTATAATATTGTAACAAATATCATCACAAAAAGGATAAGACCCATTCTTTCTCGTTCTTTGTCAGAGGAATAGTTGGGTTTCCTCAAGGGACACCAAATTCTAGATGCCATAAGTACAGGCCAGGAGTTTCTTCATAGCATCAAAGCAAAGAGACTACAGGCGATCATTTTGAAGTTGGACCTTAAAAAAGCTTATGATTGTACGAATTGGGATTATCTGAGACCGATGCTGATTTAATGCAGCTTTGTTCATCATATGAGTAAATGAATTATGGGTTGTGTGACATCGGCATCACTAGCCATTCTGATTAATGGAGAAGCTACAAATTTTATCAACAACGGGAGAGGATTACATCAGGGGTGTCCACTATCTCCACTGTTATTTATCTTAGTGATGGAAGGCTTGAGTCTCTCACTAAAAAAGTGTCATACGGAAGGTCAGTTGACGGGTACAAAAGTATCTTGAATGGTAAGAATTATACATCTCATGTTTGTGGACAATGTGATAATTATGTCAAATGCATCCATTATTGAATGGAAGGAAATGCATTCTCTTTTAAATGATTTATGTGGTGCTTCTGGTTTGGAGATTAATGTAAATAAGTCTGTGTTCCATCATTTCGGTGTGCAACAGGATTTTCTAAACCACTTGACAACACTGTTTCACTTTGGTGTTATGAGTTTGTCTGCGAGTTTTAAATACTTGGGTTATTTTTTAAAAATTGACAATTATAAGGTTATTGACTAGAAGTGGCTTCTGAACAAATATGAACAGAGAATTTGTCATTGGTGTAATCACTTCCTTTCTTTGGGAGGCATATATGTTTTGATTAAGGTTGTGATGCAAAGCCAGTCGGTTTATTGGTTGGCTTTAGCGCATATTTCAGGTTCAGTATTAAATCGGATTCGCATGATGACATTCTCATATCTTTGGTCTTGAGCAAAATCTTCAACTTCCTATCATTTTTGTAAGTGGGAGACATTAGCTAGGCCAAAGAGTTTTGGTGGTTGGGGGATAAGGAACATTTTATGTTTCTCGCGAGCCTTAGCGGCCAAATCAATTTGGCAAGGTTTGATGCACCCTAGGATTTGGCAGCGGGTCTTGAAAGATAAGTATTTTCCTCATGTTTCAGTGATTTCTTGGCTTCGTTCTACTGATCCATCGTCTCCTTCTAGATCACAAACTTGGAAGAATTTGTTAAATGCCTTGCCATTACTAGTTCATTGGTTGGATTGGAAACCGGGGTTAGGGTCTCCATTATGATTGGTAAGGATGAAATTATGGGGATGGGAAAAGGCTCCTTTCTATCGATGGCATTGATTTCACATTTAAATGAGCATCAGGTTTTTTATCTCTTTCAAGCGAGAAAAGTACTGGCTGTGGGTTCGACATGCGCCAATTGGTTAAATAGTATATACTTTGGTGATCCATGTGGATATTGGTGGCCACTCGCCTATTCCACTTGGATCCACACCATTGTTTCTTTCAGTTTTTCAGTTTCCTTAATTGTAGCACAATTTACTATTTTTAGCAGTTTTTCGGGTCCTAAACTTCCAGAGCTGTTTTGAGGCCCTAAACGACGTTTTTTGGGCATGAATGCTCCTGTGAATATGTGTATGTTCCAGACTTGATATTCGTTATCATCAGTGTAGTCCTCAGATAGATATTTCTAACGATGTATCATGTGCGTCAAACGGATATAGTATGCCAAAGTTACGACCCCAGGAAATTGATGTACCAATTTACCCCAATGGGGCCCATATTCTGGTGTTTCATCTCCTAGGGTTAGGTTTTTGGATGTTTAGGGTTTTTTATAAATAATATATAGGCATTCGAGCCTCATTGTAACACAAAGTTCATAGGCCAGTAGCCACGACATCTCTTCTCAGAGATAATCTACCAACGCCCGAGCTATTTTATTTCCATTCTGTCTGTAAGCATATTTCAGTCACTTGTTGTTAATGAAATGAAGTTTTACTTCCGCTGCATCTCTGCATTTATGTGTATTTTTGTATTTCATTGTGTTCTTGCATAAATTCAGATCAGTGGTATCAGAGCAGTCTACTCTTTCTCTATCCTTCTTTGCATGTCCCCAACGATATCGGGGTATAACGAGTTAGGGCACAATCTGGTTGAACCGTTGCAAGATCATCTTCGCAAACCCCGACGACCACCCATGGGGAAAGAAGAGAAAGATGAAGGAGCAAGAGATCCTATCAAATTATTTCTTGAGGAGGCCCTTGAGAAACAAAGGAACGCGATGATAGGAAACTTTGCTTAGATCCATCAACGACTGCCCACTGGCAGCGCATCTACATCCAACAGCCACTTTGGAGGTGCCACTCCTTTTAAGGTACTAGTAAACTTTGACATTCCCATATTTGAGGGCCAAATAGATACAGATGGAATTGATAGATGGTTGAATCTAATAGAAGGATATTTCTTGGTTCATGACTTTTCCGACCGAGAAAGGATCATTTTTGCACTCCTTAAAGTCGCCCCCCATGTCAAGGACTAGTGGGAAACCTATTGGGAGAAACAGAGTAAGGGGGGACCCTCTTTGTTCTCAGTCGCACCCACTTGGAATTATTTCTGAGATGCCATCAAGGAACAATATTATCCTATGGGGAGCTATGAGGGAAAATACATACAATGGACTATGCTGCAGCAGCAAAGGGACCAAGATGTGCATGAGCTGACGAATTTGTTCCATACCCTACGCACAAAGTTGGGTATCAAATATTCTGAGAAACATTTTGTGTTAAAGTACCGTAGTTGCCTTCATAGATACATTCAGGAGGAAATGGAGTTCCTCAACATCTCCTCGCTTGGTATGACATACCAGTATGCTGCCAGTATTGAGCAGAAGTTCAAACAGCAGAAGCGAGGCTTTGGGTCTGCGAATAAGAAGCAAGGGAAAGGTACCCCCAAACCACTGAACAAAGGACCAAGCCAAGGCGGGGTGGCCCAGGACAACCCACCAAAGTTGCAAGAAAAGAACAACATCATGAATCCAAAAAAGGACACGGGGAAGTGGTGTCAGTTCCATAAGAGCTCCACTCAAAACACAAGTGAGTGTCGGGCCAAGCAGTCACTAGTAGCCGAGTTGAAGGCTTCTGAATCAGATGCAGGCTCCAACTTTGAGATAGAACTCGACAAGGGGAATGACAAGGGGAAGTAGATTATCGATGCAGAGCCCAATGCCACCATTTCCACCATGAAGATCCAGAAGATGGAACCAGAAGATCCATAGGAGGTGGACCACCTCTTCCATTCCCAGATGTGGGTAAAGGGTTCCCCGTTGCAATTTATTGTCGACAGTGGGAGCCAGAAGAACCTCATCTCAACAGAAGTCGTGAAACAGTTGTGCTTGTCAACCACAACACACCCACAACCATACACCATCGGGTGGCTGCACAAAGGACGGTACCTCCGCGTAAGCCAACAATGTTGCCTTCCCTACAACATCAAGCCCTTCACGGATGAGGTATTATGTGATATTGCTCCTCTTGATGTTTCTGA
>SNQJ01S0126803.1:1936-26295 GCA_010110895.2 Picea sitchensis | reverse complement strand
AAGAGGAATAGGGTCCAAGTTATTGTTAAAAATGGGCTATGAAGGTAGAGGTTTAGGCAAGCATGCACAAGTCATTGTTGAGCCTATTGTTGTTGAAGAGAGACCCAAGTATTCTGGTCTTGGATATGAACGAAGAGATGGAGCAAATTCCAAAGTTGAGGAGACAAGGGAAAAAGTTCCAAGAACAAATTTTGTTTCAAATTCACCTCCTCAAAGAGGCGATAAAGGTGAATGTTCAAGATAAGCATGATAAATTTGTATGTAAAAATGGAAGAAAAAATCCATGTACATATTGTGGTTTATATAACCATCATGTTTCAAAATGTTGGAAAAGAATGACCACATTCAGGAAACTTTACAAGCGAAGACAACGTGAAAAGAGGATGCAAAAGATTTGCACTCATTGTCAGAAGAGGGGTCATCTCATTGACCAATGTTGGACATTGCATCCAACCACTCATCCACGACACAAGAAGTAGATGAATAAAGAGATTGGAAAGAATGGAAGAGGAGATTCCATCATCGATGTGAGTCAAGATGATTCACAAGAGGACGATTTTCAGCAGAAAAAGTCACCGTTGAGTTGGCTTGGTAAGAAATGGTTGGATTTCTTGAGCAAGTAAGGATTGCATTTTTCTTTTGTGGATGCATATTTCCATCTTATGTATGCATTTATGTTGAGAGTATGACAAGTTGTAGCAGTTTATCATAACTTGTATGATACCAGTTTGCATGTGAATGCAATTCGTGTGAAGGCATTTCTGTTGTTGCACAACTTTGCCAGGAGGATGTAAAAGTGGAGTATGATGTTCACTTGTTACAGCCATATATCTTTTTCATATTTAGCTCTTATGTACCCACATGTTTTGGGTTTGTGTACTTATCTTTGTACTGGAAGGAGAGTTGAAGAGTCATACACATGCATTTGTTTTTGTGTATGTGTAAGCAGTGAACCTGGTGATAGTTCATCATGAATGATTCATGATTATAACATGATTGTGTATCATGAATGTCGACTTGTCAGTTTGGGAAGGTTGATATGTTTCAAATGAGTTTTGACTTGTGTCGATGTTGTTTTGACGACTATGTTGTGTTGATCATGTTTTTCGAATTGTGTTTAGTCGATGGTGTTTGTTGGCTTGTAAGTTGATTTTGAGTACACCGAGATGCAGGAAAACACCATGTACTTTGATGAAGTATAAGATGCGACCATTTGCTTGAAGAGAAAAAAGACTTTGTCGGCATCATTTTCAGTCTTGTATAAATTTGTTTTCAAGATTGATGGTTTTCTTGGCTTGTGACAAGATGTCGCAGGAAATTTTTTGCAGCCATTGGAGAGAAGATTGTGTTGATGAAAAAGAGTTCGCAAGAGGGACTTGATTTTCAGTGGGAAGGTTGGCAGTCTTCCAAGCACAAAGAGAACAGTGGGTCAGCAGCAGATAGAGAACAGTGGTTGAAGGACATAGTCAGTTGCAGTGCAAGGCATGTCAAAGTATCCAGGTGATTGTCAAAAAGACTTTTCAAGTAGAATCCATTGATAGAACTTGAAAGCAGAAGAGTATTGAATCTCAGATAGATAATCATAAGATTTTGTGGGTCCAAAATCCTTTCAGTGGGAAGGCGTGATCAAAATCTGGACCAGGGGTCAATATTTAGCTCAAAAAACAAATTTCTCGGAATTGCCTCAAAACAAATGGGTGCGTATCCCTCATCGTCACGAACCCAATGCAACTTGTTTGGGTTCAAATGGATGTCGGATGAGAGAGATATCGTGATCTGTTCGAATCGCCAAACAGGTAAAAAAATGTGTTGACTGTGCAGTCTGTATAGTCCGTACGGATGATGAAATGGAATGTCCGTATGATGACGTGGCATGACCGTACACTGAGGTGTCATATGGTGACATGGCATTCACTCATTGGCAGATGTGGTCGAATCACGATGCGACATGTGGCATTTAATGGGCAAATGGTGTGGTGCCATGTGGCCCAGTCATGGGCTGCCACGTGGCACCGTTGTCATTGGTTGTTGGTTCAAAAGTTTATGGGGTCCATGGGGATCAAACCCCATACCTCCTCCCACCGTGAAAATATTTGGCAAAGGCCGCCAAACCGGCTCGCCACACATTAGTTCTTATAATATATGTGGGATTAAATATATTTGAATTTGATTAAAGTGTGGTTTGGCGCGAGGGTCGGGCCGGGGCTTAGCCCTAGCCCCTGATTTTATATGTTTTGACATGTGACCACATACAGAGTGCGTGCGGGAATTAGTTTTTTGAAAATGGTTATACCACCGTATTCTTCCACTTGTCACAACCACATTCGTTTTGAAACTTAGCCCCCTTTTTCGATAGCATGAGGTCGTATGGAAGACCCATATGACTTCGGCCTTGGTGGTTAGGGGTCGGGCGTGCCCTAACTGATCGACAATTTTCACTGTTATGCGGTTGCACACCGGTGCTAGGTTTTAGCACGAGTTTTTGAGCGTGTTCTTGGTTAAACGCCTAGAGGTGCGTTTTAGCGAACCAGAGATAGTAAGCTTGAAGGAAGAGAATGGTAGGAGGCCTATCTTCTTCATTTTTTGGCCAAATGAAGTGTCGAAAAAGCCCAGCTAGGGGTTTTTGGAAGTTATGAATCCATTGGAACTATTTTCACAGCCATTTGAAGACTTATTTTATAGGTTTTTAACCATTGAAGTTTCAGGAAGCTCTAGGGAGCTTGAAGCCCTCATTGTTTGAGGTCATGCTTAGATGAGCCTATGTTTGTTTTCTGTGATTGAATAATCATTTTTGGATAATTATTATTCTCCTGAACACTTTGGGATATGTTTCAGATCCATTTGAGGACTTTTACAGGTGTTTTTTCCAAAGAGAAGCTCAGGGAAGCTTAAGGCCACATGTAGAAGAGGTCATGCCCGGATGAGCCATGATCCGTTTTCAGAGTTTTATTAGTCATTTTTGGGGTTTTTATGTATTCTGATCCCAATGGTACAGTCGGAATTTCCATTGGAGTTGAGAAATATCTTTTAAAAGAATCTTTGACAAATTAATCCCAGAGATCCAAGTACATTGATGGAGGCTCAAGGAGATGTAGCCCAGAGAGGGGTGAACTCCTTTATCATCTTGTTATTGTTGTGAGTTTGATGGTTTATTTTATACAAGTTATGTTGTTGTGTATTTATTTAAATTACATACTTAACCATTTAAAAGAACATTTCCTCACACGTGAACATTTACAAGAAGATGCATAAACTTGGAATATAATTTATCTTGCATATTTTAATACATGGAGAAATGTCCTGTAAATTTTATTTTATTGAAGTAGAGGGTGCTTGCATAGCATAAAAAGTCATCCTTCTATTTTCATATCAGAGGATGACAAGGAAAACAACTTCATTGAGCGCATTCAACACGTCCGCCAACAGGTTCATGACATCTTGGAAAGAGACAATGCTAAGTACAAGTAGTGACATGATCAACATCGGGTGCCACACAACTTCTAGGTGGGAAACAAAGTGTGGCTATATTTGCAAAAGGAGCACCTCGCTGGACCCTACCACAAGATTCTCCCGCTCTGATATGGGCCATACACCATCACCAAGGTTGTAGGGGACAATTCCTTTGAGCTCAATATTCCACCATTCCTTGGTCTGCACCCAGTGTTCAATGTCGATCACCTTCGGCCCTACTTTTCACCTCTATTGGACACATCTGACATGGCATAACAACTCACACCAACAGAGTTAAACCCAGATTGCATGGAACAAGCCACAACTGATCGGATTATGGACACACAGGTCAAGAACACCCTCCAACATAGGATCCATCTATATCGAGTTGTCAAAGCAGGCCAACTCCTTCGCCAGGGAAAGTGGCTCACCAGGGATCAAGTTCAGCAGAAGTTTCCTCATCTCATGGAGGAACTCAACGCAATGGAGACCATTTCTTCCTAAGGGGGGAGGAATGATCCAGGTGGATATTGGTGGCCACCTATCTTTTCCACTTAGACCCACACCATTGTTTATTTCAGTTTTTTAGTTTCCTTAATTGTAGAACAATTTACTATTTTTAGCAGTTTTTTGGGTCCTGAAGATCCGGAGCTGTTTTGAGGCCTCAAACGACATTTTTTGGGCATGAATGCTTTGGAAAATATGAGTCTATTCCAGACTCGATATTCACTGTCAACAGTGTATTCCTCGGATAGATCTTTCTAACAATGTATCATGTGCATCAAACGAAGATAGTATGCCAAAGTTACAACCTCGGGAAATTGATGTACCAATTTACCCCAACGGGGCCCATATTCTGGCGTTTCATCTCCTAGGGTTAGTTTTTTGGATGTTTAGGGTTTTCCATGTTTCTCAATAATATATAGGCCTTCGAGCCTCATTTTAACATAGATTTCATAGGCCATTAGCCACCACATCTCTTCTCAGAGATAAGCTACCAGCGCCCGAGCTATTTTATTTCCATTCTGTCTGTAAGCATTTTCAGTCATTTGTTTTTAATGAAATGACTTCCACTGCATCTCCGCGTTTATGTGTATTTTTTTATTTCATTGTGTTCCTGCATAAATCCGGATCATTGGGACTGGTGGGTGACCTTGTTGTAGAATGGGAGAGGTACAGACTCCTTTTGATTGATGCCAGAATTTATCTATCAGATACACAGGATGAGTTAAGGTGGATAGGAGGGGATGGTACAGGCCTATTAACCACAAAGAATGTATACAATTCTTTGGTAGCTGAGATATGGCAGAAGAATAATGGAGGTGTGAGGAGAAAGTTATGGTCTTGGGATTTCCCTCAAAAGATAAAACTTTTTTCGTGGCTCCTCAAAGAAGACAAGTTGCTCACCTAGAACATTCTACTCAAGTGAGGATGGCAAGGCCTCGGATTGTGTCTTCTTTGTAGAGGTAATGAGGAAACAATATTTCACCTTTTTGTTCAATGTGCATTCACTTTTTCTATTTGGATTAAAATCTCAAACCATTTCAAGATGGTCTTTGGGTGGACGGGTTCCACAGTGTTGGAATGTTTTGATTATTGGATGAGAAGGAATTATGGTTACTCATCCTTGCCAGCATTTATTTTTTGGTATATATGGAATGAAAGGAACTTGTCCATCTTTGAATCTAAACCTCCATCCATAGAGAAGGTCTTCTTTCTCTCTATTGTTGTTGTAGCGTGCCACAGTATCCATATTTCACAAAAATATTTTAGACACAATGTCCACATCCTGCCCAAGCACAAAATAATTGGCTGGTTTGATGGGGCATCTCATAGGAATGGAGAACAAAGTGGAGAGGGGGTTGTTATAAAACTAAATGAGTTCATTGTTTATAGATGGACCCTTAATTGTGGTAGGGCCACTAATACAAGAGAAGAACTCTTGGGAACTTGGGTTGTCCTCACATTGGCGCATAAACTATCTATTTCAGATATCCACATTATTGGGGATTCCAAAATTATTATTATTTGGCTAAATAATATTGGTTCTCTCCAGGTTATTACTATAGACTGTTGGAAAGATCAGGTAAGGGAACTCATATCATGAGGCTGACTTTTTATCCAAAAAGTCACTATATGAGAGTCCTGGAGCCATAGCATACAACTAGTGGAATGATGGTCATGAGGGACCAAGAATATATTTAAAGTTGTACTAGCTCTATCTGCTCGATATTGTTGTTTCTATGTGTTTTTTTTTTGTGGAGGTAGTTTGGAGGTATGGAAGTAGTGTCTAAATTGTTTTGAGGAAAGTTCTTGAATTTGGATAATATCTGGCTATGTGTTATTTTTTGGCACCTGTTTTGGTCAGACTTCATGATGACACAGTGGTATTTTTGTATTTTGATTCGAGTAGTATTTGGACTATTTGGTGGAGAAAGTATAAGGATAGGCCTTCGAATGTAATGGTATCTCCCATCTTTGTAAAATGATTATATATCTAATATAATGGGAAATGTTCTTGTGGAAAAGATTGAAATTTGATTTAAAATTATTTATGGTTAATATTTTGTTAATAGATAATTATTATATTATATTTAAAATAAATTGTTAAAAGGATTTAAAAAAAAATTACCATCATATTTGAAATTATATTATTTTTTAAAATTAAATTAAATTTCTTATTTTATTATGGGTATGATTGTGAACACTCACAAAATAAAGGTTAGGATAACTAAATCTAAACAATTACCTACAATACTTTATATAAGATAACCATAACTTGGAGGAAGTGCCTTCATATAAATATCTTAGAATTGATATCATCACAAGCTCAATTAGAACTATAGCATTGAGAAAATGATCAATGGATGGTGGAAATCTTATTATGGAATTGGAAACAAGTGTAAACTAGTGGACCTATGGCTAAGGGATCATAAAAAAATCCTCTTTGATACTTTCATATCTCTACAAAATTTTGGAGAAACATAGAACATATCCAAAAGAATTTTTACACTTATAATCTCAAAATTAAAGAAAGTACACGCTATATTACCCTCCTTATAGAAGCCAACCTTTCTCTCATGAGAGCACGACCATGCATAGGTGCTTAATCTAAAAGAACAATATAACAACACGAACAACAAGAGTGCAAAGAAAAAATCAACATTGCTAAAATTTGAACCAATTCCCACTAGTTGCATAGTGAAACTAGGCATTAGATAATTCCCAAGACACGGTGGGACAAAAGAATATGTCATCTTTGTGACACTAAGAGGTTTGAAGATGAAAAACACTTTCTCCTAGAGTGTCTTGCTTATAGTCAAATTAGATGACAATTTCAAAATATTTATCCCAATACCTACCTTCCAATCCTCCTAAGACATCAAAATTATGGTGTTCTTGGAACGCTTCTCTTAATGCAATTTTTAGCACAATTTTTTTTTAAAGAAATATAAATAATCTCTTACCTCTCTTAAATTATTATAGACAAATTATGTTAATCATCATCATTATTTAATTATTGTTTTTCACATTATAAATAAATGAAGAAGAGAATGAACACGTCGTCATCTTGATGTTTGGGATTCATTTCTTCATTTCAAGCTCCTCCAGTTGGAAAATATTTGTCCTTTAAAATGCTATGCCAGATGCCCTCTTGAGTGAGCACTCTCCAAAGAGTGTTAACAGTCAGTGATTTGTTGAATAAGAGGAGGTCTCTAAAACCCCAACCACTGTTTTTCTTTGGTCGGGAGAGGACATCCCATCTGCACAGGTGGAAGTGATGAGTGTCTTTTTGTCCATTCCAAAGGAAATGGAACATCAGTCTTCTGATCTTTGCTAGCACTGATCGCGGAATAGATTCCAGTGACATTGTTAAGGTCCTAACCCGCACATAGGTAGATCAATGTATTTAGATGTAATAAAGGTCAATATTAATAAGGCCTTTCAATAAAATAGAATAAGGCGGATGCAAGAAGACCTAATAGAAGCTTTTGCTTCTAGAAGGATCTTCCTCTAGATGCTTCTCTTAATAGACATATTTAGTATAAATAAGGGTTGAGGGTATGAAAACCCTGGCTTGGATATTATTGTAACAGAGTGTTGCTCGACTGGAGGTTGCCCCCTCGAAGAGGCCTGTGAACATTGCTTTCTGAATCAAAGTGTTATTTCAGTTGTTGTTCTCATATTATTTCTATGTTATTGTGGAGATTATGCTAGTTATATTACTGTTGTTCTGCCATTTCTAGCATTTTATTTATGTTCTGCGTATTTATTACATTTGTTATCTTGCAAGTGGTATCAGATCACTTTCCTTGGCAGAAATTGTGGGTATTTTTTTTTTCCAGGGTAGAGACGTATTCCGACGTCTTTAAGCCACAGAGACCTGTCGTTACATGCATAAACTCACGGTTGAGGGATTCATACACACATGAAATACAAGTGGTTCTTAAGCACACATCTGTTGGCAACCCTTGTAACCCCTGTTGGTACCCCTTCGAGTGGTAGCGCATCATACAACACCTGTGTACAGATCAGCCTAGATTTCCTGAAGTCCTTTTTAGATAAACCTATTGGTTGCTGGACTGCTATAGTGTCATCGAGAACAACACTCATGAAGATACTCTCTAGTACCTGGGTAGTCGGGTAGTACGGCTAAGGGTACAGTCTATCCTCCTTAGTTAGTGCCCTGAGTTCGCATTTTTTTTATGTTCTGCGTATTTATTACATTTGTTATCTTGCAAGTGGTATCAGATCACTTTCCTTGGCGTAAATTGTGGGAATTTTTTCCAGTGTAAAGACGATTCGACGCCTTCCTAGTTGCTGTAGACCGCTGCTGCATAAACTCACGGTTGAGGATCTAAGGTTAGCTTACAAGGAAATACAAGTGGTTCTTGGCACACATCTCCGGCAACCCTTGTAACCTCCCGCTGGTACCCTTCTATGGTAGCAGATCATACAACACCCGTACAGACGCAAATGGGATTTCCAAGTCCTTTAGAGGCAACCTATTGGTTGGTCGACTGCTATAGTGTCATCGTAGGAACAATACCATGAAGATACCTCTCAGTGTCTGTAGCTCTGAAAAAATGGGCTAAGGGTACTTCTATCCTCCCCTTAGTTAGTGCCCTCGAGATATTGGTCCGAGTAATAATCATGGACCCCCAGACATATATTAGAGAGCTATAGCATGGGCAAACCCTTGTCCCGTAAGCCCTAGAATACCCAACCCTTGGGGAAATATAAACAAAATAAAACAAATTAAACCGGCCTGCATCTATTGTCGCACATCTCGTGTTCTCAGTTGCTGCAATACACATTTCTTCTCGTTACACTTGGGGATTCTACACGATTCTTCGGATCAAGTATAAAACTCCTGAAATTAAAAAAAAAAATCCGGAAATTTTTCACCATTATTTGAGACATATTCCATTAGGGATTCATCCTCTCCTTATCACATCTTCATCCGCCATCATTTCTACAAAACAATTATGACCCCCGCCCGCTTCGCTTTCGGGCTTCACCCATCCTCATGGCCCATACCCATAGCCAAGAACCTGAGTCTCACAACACTTTGCAATCTAGTTTCCTCGAGAACCAACAAGAAGTGAAACAATTCAGTGCTACTGTTTCCTCCCGTGATGCATCCATGAGTGCCTCTGTAAATGTAGCCATGTATTCTGTAATGGCGGAAGTCAAACAAGAACCGACCAACCAACTTGAATCTGCCTTTGCATCACTCAGACCAAACTCAAGATCCCTACCGCGACCCTTTCTTCTCGAAGTGCACATACAAGAGTGGAAGGTGAAACTTTCCGGCCCCATGCCTCATCTCATCACTTTCATCAATGGGACATACTTCCCCACTGTGGATGTAACTAGATCGATGGCTCGTGACTTCATCGGGTTGGGTCACCCAAATGGAATGCACATTTATCACAACATTACATGTATGACTTCAAGCAACTCCGTATGTGTTCTCCATTCCCTCGACAGCATCAAGGCAATGGTGTAATGGAGAAAAACTTCCTGGGCTGGCGTATATTGTTTGGACCCAATTTAGACTGAAAGCTCTTATGAATCTCGAAACCCATACCAACCATTTGGGCCATTTGGAAAAATTGAAACGAATCAGGAACAAGAGAAGACTTCATAGCTGCATTTGAGCTACTAGTTTTCCGAACATAAGGCATGAATGATGCTTTCTTTCAAGAGTGTTTTATCGATGGCCTCAAGGAAGAGATTCGAACCCATGTCCTCATGCCTCGGCCTAAGAGTTGGGTGGAATATACTAAAAAAAGATAAAGAAGAAAAAAAAAAAAATTGTTTCCTCTCAAACCGTAGTTCTCCTTATCCCTGCCCTAAAACCATTAAACCCCACTACTCCCTCCCCTATTAAAGATCCAAAATTGACCAGGGATGAAATGCATGAATGCCAACTCAAAGGCCTTTTCATCCCTGGTCAATTTTTGTGATGACAAATATTTCCCGGGTTACAAATGTAAGGAACAAAAGCTTTTATGGATAGCCTCAGGATATTCAAAGAGGATGTTGAACTCCCCCAGCCCGAAATACCGTAAATCACCCACATAAACCTCCCTGCACTTCTCTCAAGTGGAATCATCATTTCCCCAATGCTCTCACCGGCTTCCGGCCTAAAACCCTCAAGTTAATCGGTTACACTGGCACGTGCTGTCATCATTCCTGGGTTGATAGTGGTATCACCCATTATTTTATTCATCGTCGCATTGTCTAAGAAACCCATTGCTACATCCATGCTATCAACAATTTCCAAATCAAGATCGCCAATGGTGGTTCTAAGGAAATGTGATGTACTGCGGAAATGTGTAACTCTAATTCAAGTAGACTACCAACGCAAAATCCTATATATGTTTCGTATTGATACAAGGGCTAAGTGACATTGTGTTGGTGCGCATGTTTAAGTAATTTTGGGCTCCATTCTCATGGATTTTCGAACTTAACCATGCAATTCACCAAGAAGGCTACCAATATAAATTCCAAGGCATCATTGTTATTCACCAGGTCATTAGTTCTCATCGCATGGAAAAGATGACCAGAAAAGGTCATTATGTAGTCACGCCCTGCCCCACGCCATACAAGCCACGGTGAGACACCCCAAGTATTCTAAGACCAAGCCCTTTCTAAACATCAAATGGTATTTTCCACCCTCCAAGGACTCCCTCCTTCCCTTCCCATAGGCTCATGATCATTCCATTCTTGTCCTAGGGAAGCCTTCCGAATATCCGCCACCCCTTTGCACAAAAATGAAATTGAGAAAATGGTCCAAGAACTCCTTATCACAGGCATTCGGGTCCCAAGCATAAAGCCCATTCCTCACATTATTGACCTCCTAGATGAATTGAGTGGCAATACTACCTTTACCAAAATTTGATCTTCACTGGCTAATACTCGATATATGAAGAGGCCTATTACTGCTAAGAGACAACCTTTTGCACCCATGAGGGCCACTATGAGATTTTGGTCATGCCCTTTGGCTTGTGTAACTTCCCCTCCACCTTCCAAAGCCAGTAAAACTTGATGATATTCTGTCCTTTTCTCCATCATTTAGTCTTAGTTTTCTTTGATGATATCCCCATCTATAGAAAATTTGATAGACCATCTTACTCATGTGGATCGTCTTCCGCCTACTCTCTCAAGACCAACTTTTCCTCAAACAATCCAAATGTGCTTTTGGTGCTCTTGAAGTGGAATATTTGGGTCATCCGGTGGGCAAGGATGGGCGCTAAGGTAGACCCAAAATATTTAAGCTATGCAAGACTGGCCGCGACCCAGACTCCTCAAAATCTTATGTACTCTTTGGGCCTACCGTGGTGTACCGCAAGTTTGCTAAGAACTATGGAAATATTGCAAAGACCTCTCATGGCTCTCCTCAAAAAATAACTCCTTCACTTGGACTCCCAAAGAACCGCCTTCTTCAAGCTTTTCAAACCTGAAGATGGCCATGTGCACCACCTCGATTCTGGCTCTCCCCGACTTCACAAAGACCTTGTGTTGGAACACCGTGATGCCTCAAGGAAAGGAATCATGCTGTCCTTATGAAAGAGGGTCGACCTTTGGCCTTCACCAAGAAACAACTGGCCTGAAGGAATCTGGGCAAACCCATTTTATGAAAAAGAAATGTTGACAATTCTACATGCAGTTGAGTTTCTATTCCATCTCTTGGGGCAATGCTTCCAAATTAAGACCTGACCATCAAAGCCTTCTAAGTACTTTCTCGAAGAACGATTTCCTCCTGTGAGGTTTCAAGGACTAAGCTCTTTGAAGACATGAGATCATTTACAAGAACGAAAGACACTTTCGTATGGATAATCTGTCCGGAAATATGAAGATGAAGGGAACCCTTTTTTCTCTTCCTTCATTGTACCGATAGGCTCCAAGTTGTGTGCCGAATGGCTTCATCCCAAAATTGCAGATTCGATCCAAGAACGCGTAATCATATTCTCGCCCCCGTACTCCGCCCGGCATGATTGGATACAAAGGTCTTGTATTTAAGTGAACAATCCAACCCCAAACCACAGTATTTTCCGAGCTTCATGCTACACCATTGGGCACTCTGTTCACCAAAACATATGCTAGACTGGTCAATGTTCTTTTTGGGATGGTGGAAATGCGATAATTTAAAAGTTTGTCACGAATGTGAGGTGTGTCAAATTAACAAGGGAGAAAAATTCAAATCTTCGTGCACCCTCCAACCGCTTCCACCCCCCTATTATTTGGAAGGGATATTCCTGACTTTATTACGCAGTTTACTCAAATCGAGGAATCAATCATAATGGTGGTGGTGGATCACCTTTCCAAGTATGTCGATTTTGGCGCCTTTTCACCACCCATTTATCAAGATCCATATGGTGGCTCAAATTTTCATGGACCGTGTCTTCAAGCTTCATGGCACGCCTAATTCTATTTTTTCTCGAATCGCGGACCCAATTTTCACAAGAAATTTTTGCAAGAACTTATTTTGCTACAAGGTAATACAATTGCATCTTTAGTCACTTTAATATCATCCTGCATCTGGATGTATCAAACGGAGTTAAGTCAACAAGTGTTTGGAAACATATATGAGGTTCTTGCTCCTAAAAACAACACCAGTGGGCTCAATGGTTACCCCTAGATGAATGGTGGTACAACACTACATACCATACAGCCACTCACATGACTCCTTTTGAAGCGGTATATGGACAAAATCCACCTTCAGTTCTCTCATAGTTACCGGGTACCTCGAAGGTCCAGGCGGTTGGCCAAAAACTTACAGTCCGAGAGGATATCCTTCGTACCCTTAAAGAGAACTTGGTCATGGCATATAATCGAATGAAGCAGCAAGTAGATCAAGGTCACTCTGAACACCAATTTGTAGAAGGGGATCAGGTGTTTCTGAGACTGCAACCATATAAGCAAACTTCCCTTAAGGCCGAGCATTTTCAGAAGCTAGCACCGAAATTTTATGGCCCTTAAACAGTTCTCTTGAGCATGTGGGACAAGTCACATATCAGTTATCTCTGCCCAGTCAGTCGAAGCTACATCCTGTTTTTCTTGTTTCAGGCTTGAAGAAGGTGATTCGAACCAGGTGCCAAATTCAAACCAACCTTCCAGAGTTAGTTGAAGAAGGATCAATTTGGCTATATCCAGAAGCAGTTTTGGACCAGTGTGAGCATCGCCTGCGTCAGAGAACCATCAAGGAAGTGCTAGTACAGTGGAAATATATGACTCCAGCAGATGCCACTTGGGAACCAACTACCATTCTGCAGCAGTTTCCACATCTCAAGCCTTGAGGACAAGGCTGTTTTTAAGGGGGCAGACATGTTAAGGTCCTAACCCACACATAGGTAGATCAATGTATTTAGATGTAATACATTGACAACCGTCGATTAATTACATCCAGTGGGCTTAATGGTTAACCCTTGCCGAATGGTGGTACAACACTACATACCATATATCCACTCGCATGACTCCTTTTGAGAACACTACAATTTGGTCATGGCACTGAATCGAATGAAGCAGCAAGCAGATCAAGGTCACCCTGAACGTCAATTTGTAGAAGGGGATCAGGTGTTTCTGAGACTGCAACCATATAAGCAAACTTCCCTTAAGGCCAAGCACTTTCAGAAGCTAGTGCCCAAATTTTATGGCCCTTACACAGTTCTCAAGCATGTGGGACAAGTCACATATAAGTTAGCTCTACCCAGTCAGTCGAAGCTACATCCTGTTTTTCATGTTTCATGCTTAAAGAAGGTGATTGGAACCAGGTGCCAAATTCAAATCAACCTTCCAGAGTTAGTTGAAGAAGGATCAATTTGGCTACAACAAGAAGCAGTTTTGGACCAGCGTGAGCGTTGCCTGCGTCAGAGAACCATCAAGGAAGTGCTAGTACAGTGGAAAGATATGACTCCAACAGATGCCACTTGGGAACCAGCTACCATTCTGTAGTAGTTTCCACATCTCAATCCTTGAGGACAAGGTTGTTTTTAAGGGGGCGGACATGTTAAGGTCCTAACACACACATAGGTAGATCAATGTATTCGGATGTAATAAAGGTCAATATTAATAAGGCCTTTCAATAAAATAGAATAAGGCGGATGTAAGAAGACCTAATAGAAGCTTCTGCTTCTAGAAGGATCTTCCTCTAGATGCTTCTCTTAATAGACATATTTAGTATAAATAAGGGTCGAGGGTATGAAAACCCTAGCTTGGAGATTATTGTAACAGAGCGCTGCTCGACTGGAGGTTTCCCCCTCAAAGAGGCCTGTGAACATTTCTTTCTGAATCAAAGTGTTATTTCAGTTGTTGTTCTCATATTATTTCTGTGTTATTGTGGAGATTATGCTGGTTATATTACTGTTATTCTGCCATTTCTAGCATTTTATTTCTGTTCTGCGTATTTATTACATCTGGTATCTTGAAGAAATCCAGTAGACTGATTGTCCCTCAAAAACATATTTAATAAGAATGTATCTCCCACCCAATGAATCTAACGATTACACCAGTTATTTATCCTTTGGTTAATCTGGCCACCAACCAATCCCAATCTTGTGCTTTGTGAGCTCCAGTCTTGAGGTAGTCACCCAAATATTTGAAGGCCGAGGATAACTCAATGAAGGTATAAGGAAGAAGATTCTGGAAGGATACTAGTTCCGTTGTCGAATGTCCTGCATAGTGTACTATTGGTTTTGTTTTGTTTACCAGTAATCCAGAACCTTTACAAACGAGACTTATCAGTTTGTCAATTTCCCACCATTCTTGAAAATTGGCTTTAGTCATAATGATAATATCATCAACAAATAGCATATGTTAAAATTTGTGTAGGCGAGAAACATTGATACCTGTAACCTTACCTTCTCTGATGGCTTTCTTTAGAAGTAAGTTGAGTCCTTCCATGGTAAGAATAAAGAGTAATGGCGATAGCAGGCAGCCCTGGCGCAAACCCCTGCCTCTTCTAAAAAAATATGTAGCCTCTCCATTTATCAATACTGAATATGTTGGTGAAGTTACAAAAGCCATAATCCAGTTAGCCATCTGTATCCAAAACCTCTCTTTTATAGATATTAGTCTTAGAAATTGCAAATCAACGCAGTCAAAAGCCTTCTTTAAATCTAGTTTTAAGACCATAGATTTCAAACTTTTCTTTTTAATACTGTGAATACTTTCATGGGCTGAGCCAACTGCATCCTGAATCCTCCTTCCTTGGAGAAACCCCAGCTGTTCTAGCGAGAGGAATTTAGAAAGAGAAGGCTTGATTCGGTTTGTTATGATCTTTGATATGATTTTATAGCACAAATTGTAGAGAGAAATTGGTTAGTAATCATCGAAGGTAGTTGTATTGTTTTCCTTCGAGATCAGTGTAATGAAAGTAGAATTTAAACTGTTCTCCACAACCCCATATCTCCTTGCTTCCTCCACCATGTCAAAGATGTAATTATTGAACTAAATATATCTAAGAGGCATGGTTTCAAATTTCCCTGCAATGGTTTTGGGTACGGTCAATATCATAAAGAAAATAATTTCGATCGATTTTTATGGAGTTGATAGTGTTGAAGCCAAATTATCCACTGGTCAATTTGTATGGTGTAGACTATGTTAAAAGCCAAAATTATCACTCCACATAAATTCAAGATCATGTTTGTCATTTCCTGCTGGGAATCAAGAACATAGACAAACATTCAATAACAATTTGTCCTTCTTTTCCCGATATAAGGGTGGACACAAAAATAAAATACTCGCTTGGAGGGTTGGAATTTGACGTAAAAATGCCCGTCATAGGGCCTTTTGCCCGTCATTTACAGTTAATTTTTTTCACTTCCCATCACTCCAAACAGGCAATCAAATCCCCTCAACGTATTTATGACGTTCAATAAATTTTATAAAACGTTATTATAAACATGTCTGGGATCTAGTATAAAACATTATTATTATAAACCTGCCTAGGATATGTATAAAACATTATTATAATCTAGTTCTATCACCTTATATGTGTTGTTGGAGGATGTCGAATCCCTCTTATCATCAAGGATCCTCATTAAAGATCCTTCTCGATCGGGCTAACTCAACACATGTTCATCTTTCACATGCCGTAAGGAATATCTTAAAGAGAGTGCAGGTGTTGGTTTATGACAAATTGTACGTAGCCACCCACCAAAGAGGGAAACCTTTCCATTGAAATACTACCTTGCCTTAAATTTTAATTGTAATATATTGCATTAAGCTTAATACTAATACAACAAAGTGTGGAGTTGTACATGTGCTCAAGTGGTTCAAATTTCAGGGTTTTTTCTTTTGATCGGGCGGCGGCATTGCTACAGGAGTAACACGCTAACTCTAACTCTGTAGAGTCTAACCTGTCTACAACTTTCTAAGTTGCCATAACTTCAGGAGTAACACACTAACTCTAACTCTCTAGAGTCTAACCTCTCTAGAACTATCCAAATTACCATAACTTTAGTCATTAAATAATTGGATACATATCGTATTTCAAGGAGAGACGAATGCTCAGACAGAGAAAAACAACAAAAAACACTTAGAGTGAATTAACTGGCATACACACAACTAGAGGACAATGTTAGGCAATGAAAAAGCGTTGTTTAAAAATTAGATACATATCATATTTCATGGAGAATGCTCATACGTAGAGAAAAACAACAGAAAATGCTTAGACTGAATTGTAACTGGCATACATATAGTTATAGGACAATGTTAGGCCCTGACAGAGTGGTGTTTACTGTAGGGTGATGTAAGAGAGGACGTAGAGAGTCCAATTCCATTCTTTCTATAGTTGTTTTGAAAGCTGCAAGTAGTTGTAAGAGATAGCAGTCATGAGGGTGCCTTTACTGTTTATGCCCACATATGACTTGACATCCTTGTCCAAATTCTAGTCTTTATTTATTTTTCCGTGAGGAGATACCTTTGAAACTAAAGGATCTTGAAGTGGTGAATGGTGCCCACTACCACCATTTACTCCACCTCTGAGCTAGTCCCTCTAATACATTGTACAAATCTTAAAATAGTTGTATCTATTTGAGTCTTGATTTCTTTTTTATAATGCACAAAGACATGTTCTCCCACTAATTTCAATAGAAATATGTACAAGTTTTGTTTCTTCTATGAAAGTAATTGAGTTTCTTAAAAAAATATTTAAAATTTTAGTAAGCATAGTGACTTGTTTGAAACGTTTCTTAGTATTCCTTGCTAATATACTCTCTTTATCTCTTTTTGAGTGGTTTTCTATTTGTCCATCTATTTAAAGTCTCCAAACATCCAAGATCAGAGAGAAAATTAATGAAATATAGATAATCTAATGAGAAATGGAATAAATGCATGTGAAATTGATCTCTAAGCTACCACCTCCAAAGATGCACTATCAACATTAAGTTAAGTTATGTGAATTTGAAGGTTAAAATTTTTAATATAAATTTAATTAATGAAGCTTAATTTTTTAATCAAAACTTATTTATTGAAGAGTTAATTTCTTATCAAAACTTCATTGTTGAAGGCCACAAATTTAAACATAACGTTTTTTGACGGGAAATATATACACCAAAACGTCAAAAAAAAATTGTTCAACGGGTAAAGAGAAATCCAAATTCCAACCCTGTTGGCCTGTTCTTTCCTACCGGTAATCCTAAATGGAGAGATTGAACCATTCACATTTGGAACCATGAATTGGGCATTGAATATTTGAGAAGGTATAATTTTATCCCATTGCACTCGCATAAAGTTGAGTTGTTGAGTACGAATGACTATAAATGAGTTGATTCCCCCTGTTGAGTACGAATGACTCTCCCTGTCATTGTGGAAATTTGAAATCATGTGAAATAAACTGGCTGGGCTTCATCAAATTTGAAATTTAACTTTCAAGTTCCTATAAAATTTATGTGAATGTTTTCCTTAATAATTTGAAGTAATAAAATGCTTGGATTCTCTTTCAATTATTAATATTGGATTTGTCTAACTGTGTTAAGAAATGTTTTTTTACTCTTGAAATAATTATTTTTTGTTATTTAAAATCCATTTCTAGATGCAGAAATGGACTCAGCATGCTGAAAAAGCCTTAGTCTAAAATCCAACAAGACATTGTTAAATCTGCATATTTGAGTGATTATTTATGTATAATCCAAGTTCTGCAATGCTGAATCCAGTTCTGCATCCATAAAGAGATTTTAAACAACAAAAAATAGTGATTTCAAATTACTGCAAAAAAGCTATTTGGTAGAACAGTTACACAAAGCCTTAATAAAATGTTTAGATTTTCTTTCAATTATTAATATTTATTCATTTCTATTGAGAAGTATAGGTAGTATGATCCAAGTAAATCATTATTTATTGTTTAATATTGATTATTTGAATTAAAATTATTATAATAAGTGTTTAATTTTGAATTAGTTTTAAAACTTAGGAAATTAGTTTTAAATTCAAGTTTAGTTGATATGTGGATGGCTTGTCAAGTCTTGCTTCCAAGTTGTCTTAAAAAATTATATTGTGACCAATGCTTCTTTTTATTTGAGAATCTCGTGTCTTCTTGCTGAGCATTCCTTAACGTTCTAAAATCTTTGTAAAATCTCCACAAAATCCTTTGCCAAAATCCTATGCTTATTAGCCTAAAACAATCAAACAAAATAGATGTATTTACAGAACCCGTGAGCAGAGCTCACCACTTGATTCCATATACAATACATTTGTGGCTCATTAAATAGAGCTCACTGATAGTTATCAGATCTAACTTATTCCAAATATAGGATGAGAGGTTGAGCAAATATCTCAACCACAAACACGAATCTAGGATCTCATAAATTCAACTCCCTAACAAACTCCTAATAATAAGATCACACAACTCACGTAGAGATTGACTCTACTTCTTAATACATCATATTAGATAATTCAGAATTATATATTCCAACACTCTCCCTTAATGACTACTTACCTGAATATCTTTGTGGTCATATCTTCATCATTGTCATGGCTTCAATNTTGCTTTACTACCGGCTTCATCCTTGAACTTTCTTTGCTTCTTCTTGGATCTTGTACCTGCATATAATTATTGATGTCCATATAAAACACAATCCATCTACCGGAATACATGGGTCATCTGCCGCTGTAACCGCTAGTTCTCTAGGAATTGTTTTCAGCTACATAGCTCATCAATCTTAAACTCTCCCTTAAACGTAACTTGGTCCCTCACACTCTGAGACTCACAACTTGGTCTCACACTTTGACATTCTTCCATCTCACATCCCCACCTTGAATCTAAGATCCAAAGTCTTTGATTCAACATCAAGCTAGCATACGAGTACACCTACCACCCTCGTACCTACCCTAGTGGTTAATTACACAACTTGATACAACAACCTCTCTGCCTATGAGAGAGTATCACATCCTGTGATCACACGCGCTTCTGTGCTACAACATGTATGCATGTTTATATCAGGGCTTACAACAAACCTGGGGAAATTAGCTTTCCTATGGCTAAGCATTACAATTTGGACCATAACCTTGGGTGTCCGGTACAACCGATCATGCACCCCGTACAACAATTCAATCAGGTACATAAAATATCAACAATACTCTCACCAATCATATGCCCAATATTACAAGCCCATTACATATGTCCATTTACATCTCATCATAATTCTTGACCAAGACACACAACCACTTCACACAACTTATAACTATCAGCACACCTTCAAACAAGAAATATAAGCACAACTCAATCTCACTTTCTCACTTTTGTGACTTAATTTGGAGGATGTGTGAGTCCGACGGAATGAGCACGTACACCTCACTTCATTTTTCTATAACACCTCCAAGCAATGATGCCTTTGTCCTTTCTGCGTCCTCAGCAAACAACAACAGCATCCTCCGGGACAATGCACAACCAAGACTCTATTCCCTTTTGGCTGGCGACTCTTCAAAACACAGTTTCCTAGTTTCAATATGCTTCATGTCAACAAAGAGTTATACAAACAACAGAAACAACAGACAACTTCTCTTTCTCAACAATGAAGAGTTATCTCACGCTCTCCTCTGCACCAACAAGGCGGCTTTCTTTTGCTGAGCGCTCCTTCATAGCAACCAACACGAGCATCTACAACAAACAATCTCTCCTTCAGCAATCAATCGACAATACATCAATGAGTCCTTTAGCCCGACTCATCCATCAACACTACCTCTCAGGCTCAACATAGCCATTTTCTCTGCTTGGATTGAAACTCTCCTTTTTCATGTTCATCTTTCGTTGTTGTGTTCATCACTCTGATGGACATTTTCAAGAAGAATCTGACTGGCATTATCCTGAACATTTCGATCGATGTTCTCGTGAAAATTACAGCTAACATTTTCATTTTCATTATCATAATTAATCGACAGATTATTTTCATGGTGAAGAATATTTTTCACCGAACTCTGCTCTGGTTTCGATGCACTTTCCTGGACATTTTTCTGTGCATTTTGCTCAAAAGTTTGGGGAATACGAACATTCTCGAGCTAAATAAAAACTCTTGAGCTCAGATTTTCGTATCTCGCACTGGGATCCACATCGGAAGCCATATGGCTAAAATTCATCAAGCCGAGACTGGGACTTAGCCCAATTCCCATGCCTTTACCATAATTTTCCATGACAGCCATAGCTAAAACCGAGATTTTCCCAGTCTTCCTCGATCTTCTCCTTGTTCGAGACTATTTATGGGCTTAAAACTAGCAGAAACAGATCAAACACAAAACTGAATGGAACTCGACGGTCCGGTGACAAATCTGGATGATATTTAACTCCATCTGCACAGCGAAAACTCGGGATTCAAACTTTACCATAAAGATTTATGGATTCACAGCAGAATCGGTGAAAATGCAGCAGAGTTTTTCGAGATGATATCAGGCTCTGCAACGAACGCAGGGTTTGTTGTTGGCCTATTCAATCGATCACTTCTTCTTTTATGTGCGGGATGCACAATGCCTTCTTCTCCAGTTCGGGCAGTCAATGCCCCCTTCTCTCTTTCTCTCAAACACGAAGCCAAGCCCCTGCATGCCGACTCCTTCTCTTCAAACTATAAGCAGAAAATCGGTTATCTTCATGGACAAACAAGGACACACAAAGTATACTCTCCTCATGATCTGGGTACTCCCTTGAGGGAGTTACGCCCAACCCTTAAGCTTTGATACCAAATCAAACAAAATAGATGTATTTACAGAACCCGTGAGAAGAGCTCACAACTTGATTCCATATACAATACATTTGTGGCTCATTATATAGAGCTCACTGATAGTTATCAAATCTAACTTATTCCAAATATAGGATGAGAGTTTGAGCAAATATCTCAACCATAAACATGAATCTAGGATCTCATAAATTCAACTCCCTAACAAACTCCTAATAATAAGATCACACAACTCATGTAGAGATTGATTCTACTTCTTAATACATCATATTAGATAAGTAGGAATTATATATTCCAACAAAAACCTTTGTAAAATCTTTATTCTTTGCTAATAGGTTTGAAAAAACTTTCAAAAATTCCTCCCATAAAATATCTAGATAAAGTTTATGCTTCTAATTACATAGGTTTTAACACTTTTTTTTTTAACTTTTGACCAACATATTAACATCAAAAACTTATGCAAAAACCACCACAAAAGTCTAGGTACTTGATATCATTACATAAATCATCTTCTTCCATGAAAAAGTATCAATGTCCATAATAACTATGCCATGTATGAGTTTTTGTATGGGCTCAATGACTTTGTACAATTTACGTTATTCTAACTTTTGTGTTTTTGATGGAGCTTGTGTATTCAGAGCTTTATATGCTACCATTCGATAAATGAGTTCATTGGGGATGAGGTATCATATCATCTAAACAATGTGAGATTTAATTGTTTAAATTCACTACCCCATACATATTTTCCACTTCATCATTGTTAGAAATATTAAGAATAATATTTTTACCTAGTTGTTTCTCACATATAGGGTATTATTGGCCTTGATCACTAGATATTGAGCATAGTTGTGGTCTACAGGTCCACAAAAGAAACACAATATTTCAATGTCATTTTTAGTGGATAGTTCACCATGGTGTGAACCCACATGCCACTGTATCTAAAGATTACATTACTCATTAACAACCTTGATGTTAATTTCCTTTTTATGTACCATTATGATTCTTTTCCTTTTTCACAACATAAATATTTGCTCATTCAAGAGGAGCAATGTTTTTATAACCTAGTCCTAAAGGCTAACACAAAGGTTGATGTCGAGGCATGATATTCAACTAGGCTAGCTATAGATTTTGCATAATAGTTGTGATGTTTAGAGGAAGTTATTATTACCATTATGAGGCTAACACAAAGGTTGATGTTGAGGCATGATATTCAACTAGGCTAGATAAAGAGTTTGCATAATAGTTGTGATGTTTAGAGGAAGTTATTATTAACTTTATAAACTATATAGTGTTTGGGATGCATGCCACTTCAAAAATGGATGACACTAGAAGTAAAAGATTCAAAGGTTCCTAGCCTATGAGAATCAAGCATGCTTGTCAAGCCAACGAGGTATGACAAACATGTTAATTGTGTGTCTATGAATTGTGCATGAAATAATAATTATCTATTTTCTTTGTTCCATGGGGATACTAATTGACTTGGTGTAGGCTAGTGCATGACTAAATCTACATTCTAAAATGGACATTCTTCAGTGAAATGATTCTATCAACAAAAGTAATAAAATCTCTATTAGGGGTTCTATATAAACCATTGGCAAATCAAAGAAGTCTATAGCACCATGATAGCTCTATTTGATATCATTTAAACCATTTGGATAGGTACTTGGATTCATAACTTTTATGATGATGTTATAAAGAAAAGGAAAATAGTAAAAAACATTTGTATGCATTGCATTTTTAAAGATCTGACATGATTTATTCATATGCTTCTATGAACCTACAATAAAATTCATTGAAAGAAACACATAGTTCCAATTAATGTTGATGAGTATGGGGATTATTGTTGGTATTTGGACCATCCCGATTGATTACTTCAGAATCTTATTGTATACCTCTTGGAATGTGGTGGGGCATAGGGTTTTCCTCCCACCAATGTAGGACCCTTCCATGGAGGGTAATTGTGAATTAAATAGTGACAAATTATGTACCATTATGTTGGGGATAAGAGGGAGTATAGGGTTTTATAGATGAATTTGGTCACCTTGCGCAAGTACGAGAGAGGAGATCGATGGTGGCTTCCACCTTGGTGGGAGATCAACCTCTTTGTTGGCTTCATCAAAGGTTGTAGCCTCTTATTGGTTTAGGTGTGTTCATTCATCTAAGGCTGCCACACCAGGAATTGTTTTTTTTTTATAAAAACTTTGTGTCATTGGAGCGACATCCGCATTGTCGAGTTGAAGACGTGCAAAAAACATTATGTCGGTCTGACGTCCCTTAAGCGACATCTTAGACGACGCTATTATAGCACAGACATCGGTCTCACGTTGCTTAAGAGATGTATTTTGGATATGAGGTCACTTAAGCAACATCTTAGATGCCTACTAAAGTTTGATTATATAGCATAAGTGTTAGTCTAACATTGCTTAAGAAACATCCTTTATTTTTCTTTCTAATTGCTTTGTATCCTAGGTTTGAAGAGGTTGGCTACACATCGATCAAAGGATGATGTGTTTTCGTAAAAGCAACATTTAGTTTAATGAAGTAGACTATTTCGACACCATGTGCCTACATTATATTTGATGAGA
This sequence comes from Picea sitchensis, assembly GCA_010110895.2. Lineage (NCBI taxonomy): Eukaryota > Viridiplantae > Streptophyta > Pinopsida > Pinales > Pinaceae > Picea > Picea sitchensis. Next base: position 2,585 of record SNQJ01S0126803.1, on the reverse strand, counting down.
GAAAAATTCATATCCAATGTTTATCTGACATTACAAACATGGAATTTCAACCCAAAATGCAATAGTGGTAGAATGGGGCTAAAAATAAAGTCTGGAATTTTTTTCACCATTATTTGAGACCTATTCCATTAGATTCATCTCTTCTCCCTTATCACATTCATCCATATCATTTTTCTGCAAAAAAAAATCTGACCCGCCGACTCCCTTTCAGTTCACCCATCCTCATGGCCCATACCCATAGCCAAGAACTAGAGTCTCGCTTCAACACCTTGCAATCTAGTTTCCTCGATACCCAACAAGAAGTTCAACAACTCAGTGCTACTCTTGCCTCCCGTGATACATCCATCAACACCACCATAAATGCATCTGTGCAGTCCGCAATGGCGGAAGTCAAACAAGAACTGACCACCCATAATGAATCTGTATTTGCATCACTTTGCACCAAAATCAAGATCCCTACTGATGACCCTTTTCCTGATGCACATACAAATACTAAAGGTGAAAATTCTTCCCATTCCCATACCTTTCAGCCCCATCACTTTCAATGGGACATATGCCTCCCACGGGTGGATGTAACCAGATTTGATGGCTCGGACCCCACTGGTTGGGTCACCCAAATGGAACATTATTTCTCTCTCTACAACATTAC
>SNQJ01S0126801.1:36227-52706 GCA_010110895.2 Picea sitchensis | reverse complement strand
GTGCTCAAACATAGATGATGTACAAAACTTAAAAGACTACCTATCATTCGAAGAAGAAGAGGTTTTCTCCCTTTATGGGTTTCCTCATGAAAATATGTCTCTGTGTATATCTTATGTGTGACTGATGTTCATTATTCATGTTGTTCATATGTTATATAATATTGATGGTCACTTGGAAGAGATTAAAAATTGTTTGAATAGTTATATATTGTTTAAGCACAGTAACAACTGATTCACCCCCCCTCTTATTTGTCTTAGTATTTTCAACACGCACATGGTTACATAATGGTAGATATGAATTTTAGGTTGTGTTAGAATAATATATCTGGAGTATGTTGAAGTAAAAATAATGTCTAACATCCCCAAAGAAACATCCCTTCCAAGGCTGCAAAAATTTGGGTCCTGCAGTCACCCATAAATCGATCTCGGGTGAGATTTCATTGTGCACTCTATGCACAGTGTTGTCTTTTGGTTTGTAGGGTTTTGTTGGAAACCTAAAGTAGAAATGGGGTCAACCCCAAACTATCCAACAAATGGTTTTGTTGCCAGTTGGAATTCAGAAGAACAAATTGGAAGGGATTTGATGAGAAGGATAGTGAAGAGAATGCAGTAGTAGAAGGGGATGTGCAGGCCATGGAGTGCAACTAAGTAGGAGATTGAAATATTTTAAGAGAAAAAATATCTCGAGTTCGCTTAGAAGGAAAATAGAAACCGTAAGTATACTCTGTGCGAATATTTGGAAATGTATGTTTTTACTGATCTTCATGAGACATTTTTCTGTTATTTTCCAGAACTGTTGCAGGAGTGGATATTGAGATTGAAGGACAATCATCCAACTAATAAGATAAGACAAGTAGATTGGAGTACTAAAAATATTGCACAGATACAGAGAGTTAATAATAAATTTACACACATAGTGGATTTGTGGATAGCCGGTATTGTTGCAGGATTTATTACTGAGTTTGCAGTCGATACTGCAAAGTATTACACTATCGTAGAGCAAGAGTTTTTGAAGGGAACGAGAGGAAGGTATATTTGATCACTTTACACAATAAATATTTTATTAGATGATAAAGGATTGATTACAATGAAGTCAAACAACTAAATCACTTTTCACGCATGGGGAAACTGGGGGAAGCACTAAGGACAATCTGAGATGTGGAGAAGGACTTGGATAGAGGTCAGAATAAGGAAGCAATGGACCCCATTATAATGGATGAAGATCAGATAAAGGAAATAATGGAAAGAGTGGGAATGACGTGCAGTAGAAGACCCTACCAGTATAATATCAATAGGAAAAAGAGGCCAGTAACCAAGCGAGAGGGATTTGACAGTGATGAAGAGGAGGTAAAGGATCTCCATGCTAGAGGGTAGTTTGAGGAAATCTTGCACACCAAATATGAGAGAAAAACCATAGGTCAAGGGTTCGACGCAGAAGAAGGCTCTCCATTCCAGATTAGAATCAGTGTGCTACCCACAAACCCATGTGTGATTAATACACCTGAAGAGAAATAATCATTTAGAAAACAACCAATTAGTAGTGCACAGATTTTGGTAGGACAAGGGTCCAGTGTAGGTACAAATTCATCTAGAAGTATTCAGTTATCTACAATGTGTAGAGGTGGTAGAACATATTTTACAATGGCAAGAAAATATCCAACTATTTGGTTAGTAGAGTTCCATGGAGAAGGGTTGGAGGAACTAGAGAAGAATCTGTTCACTTGTGAGAATATTTGGGCAGCTAATGAAATCACGGATGAAGATACAAAAGTAGCACAACTTGCAATTACGTTCAAAGACCACACACTAGAATGGTATATGGGCCTAGCAATAAATAATCCACAAGGAGAACCTACAACCATCGTAGACGTGAAGAAGGCATTAATCAATGAGTTCCAATGACCAAGTTCAAAGGATCAATACATAAATGAGATGATACAAATCAAATAGAAGCCAGGAGTGTCGGTTTGGGAATCGACCAGAAGTTAAAGAGATTGAAAGGTAAGTTGAAATACCCCATAAAAGATATGCAACATAGGCACCTATTCATTAATTCATTATTTCCACATCTTAAGTATCCATTGAGGCAACATAAGTTCCGGACTCAAGATGAGGCTTTGCAAGCAACCTTGCAATTGGAATAAAATCAATATAAACATATAGATACAGCTGTAGAAGAGATGAGAGAGGATCTAAAGAATATTACATTTCAGTTGAATCAGAACAAAGGTAAGGGGAAGAGGGAAGTTTTCTGGTGTACTTTAAATAGAACTTAAGGATATCATAAGAATTAGTGCCCAACATTTGTGAAGTTCTTGGGATCAGTGTTGCCAAATTATTTACCTATAGGAAGACCGTGGTGTGAAATATGTAGAACACGTGGACATGATCCATATCATTGTCCCATGATGCAAAAGTATCAAACAATGCCTAAGAGTACATTATGTAATTTATGCAAGTATGTAGGACATGAGGGAAAGGATTGTAGAACCTTGGAAATGATGAAGGATAAGACCTTAGATGCATATAATATGTAGGTTGAACCTATGACAGGTCCACTTGCGTAGCAGTATAATAACGAGCAACAATTTATAATGCCACCGCAGTATAATAATGCACAGTAGTTTGCAATGTCACCTCAATATAATCAAGTACCACAGTATAATACACCGTGTGTAGATAATCAAGGCAATAGAGGAGGATTCATAGTATGAGGCCATGGAGGAAGAGGATTTGGAGGAGGTGTATGACCAATAAATTGGTACAATTGTCAGAAACCTAGACATTAGGCAAGGGATTGTCCACATCCACCAGTGACATGTATGTATTGTCGCGCAACAAATCATAATACATAATACTTTCTGACACTTTTGATAAAGATACATGAAAAGAGGAATCAAAACAACCAGAATGCTCAATGGATTGTTGTAGAAACCAGAGAAGATGATGGGAAGAAGATGGAACCAAGATAGGAACAGATGTAGCAAAGCATGATCAGAACCAACACCAGTGGGTCAGAAAGAATACAACACATCAACAACATTTTGATGTGTGGAAAGAAAATGAGATATTCAAGGAGGCCATACAATAAATTTTGAAGGACAATATTGCTTCTAGTTCAGGTACAAAGCCAGGAGATGATGTACCAGTATATGATATTTCTCATCTATTTGATGACACTAGCAGATATAAATTTTCATAACAAGTAAGTAATCTAAGAAACTTTTTTGGGTCTTTCTTGAATTTATTGAATGATAAATCATCTATACAAATGTTACAAGGGTTGTTAGAAAAATGCAATTCTAGAGAAGAAATACAACTGGAACAGAAGAAAGTAAATCATATCTGCAGGAAGACAAGAACAAATGGGGAGTTCATATTGAATGCAGATATTGGATATTTTAACATGGATGACATCATATTATATTTAGGGTTTGAAGTGAATGTTTTTCCTAAGAAGACATGGGAATGTATGGGGGAACCTACATTGGGATATTCACCTATTCAGCTAAAATTGAAAAATCAACATAGGGTGATACTAATTGGTAGATTGAAGGGAATACCAGTGGATTTAGATGGTGTGTGCACTATGGAAGACTTTGAGGTAATTGATACAGTGGACAATACTATACCTTATCCAACATTGTTGGGACTCGATTGGGATTTTGATAATCATGCTATCATCAACTTGAAGACTAGGAAAATGATTTTTGAATAAGGAGAATATAAAGTCATTGCACCATTATATCCTTCAAAAGGAGGAAGATAGGTTGAACCTGCGACATAGAATTTCATCATAGAAGAAATAAAACAGTTGTATAGAACTATCACGCGAGAGGAAGATTATGTTAATCCAACAACATATGGAATTCTTAGCTAGAGAAGCATTAGTTCTCTTTGCTTCAAATTCTGACACAGGACTGGAGAATTGGAAGCAACACTTACATGCGATATATACCAGAATATGTGCAAGAATGACGTGCACATTAATATGGGTTAGCACAGAGGTAAGAGAACCTCCAACTTTTTATGGTCATAATGATTTAGAAGAATTTTTAACAAAGTTTGAGTTAGAATTTTTGGAAAGTTAGAGGTTACCAGTTTTAGACATTTCCTTGAAATCTACACCTGCATGTTGGTGGGGTACTCATAAAGACAAGATTCATAATTGGTATCAATGCAAAAGATTATTCTGCATTAGATTCAACACAGAACAAGAGAATAAATATATGGATAAATATGATGGAATGGGACATACCAGAGAACATATAGACATATGTATAACCCAAAGGATATTGGTACCACCAGAGGAGTGGCCACATCATTTTATTCATTCATTAGAAGGAATTCCAAGGAATTGGTATACAGAACTGGAACTACGCAAATGAATTGTAAACTGGGGATATTTGTAGCATAACTTTGTGATCACATTTGCATTTGAACATGAGAATCCAGAGATAGATACAACACCGAAGTTGATAAAAGAGAGGATTTTTTGAATAACCTAAAGTTGAAATTGTAACATTTTATCAGAACCAGAATCGACAAACAGTCAGATAGTTGTTACATTTTTACCACGTTGCGGAAGATGACCCAACATAAGAAAACCCATGCGATATTCAAATTACATAAGTTGAAGGGGAAGAGAAGTAGAAGGTCCAAATTTACAGTCATAAGAATTTGATGCACCACTGAATATAAAAAAGGTAAACATTGGAACAAAAGAGAACCCAAAGATTACAAGTATTGGTGACTATTGGGATAACCAGACAGTGGAAAGAATAAATTTTTTTTTGCGAGAATAGATTGACATGTTTCCAACGATGTTTTCATAAATGAAAGGGGTAGCAGGAGAAATTAGAGGAATGAATATCCCTTTAAAACCAAATGCTAGATCAATAAGAGAGAGACCATATAGATTTAATCTAGTATATAAGCAAAAAGTGAAGGAAGAATTTGATAAAATGTTAGAGGCTGGGATAATAGAACATGTTGAAGAATCTGAGTGGATTATCCCTATGGTGGTTCAGTAGAAGAAGAAAGGGGGAATAAGGATCTGTGTATACTTGAGGAATTTGAATTATTCTTATCTGCATGAACCCTTCCCTACTCCATTTACAGATGAGGTCTTGGAGAATGTAGGAGGACAAGAAGCATACTCATTTATGGATGGATTTTCAGGGTGTCACCACATCAGAATAACACCAGAGGATCATCACAAGACTACATTTTCCACAGAATGGGGGTCATATCAATACATAGTGATGCCATTTGGATTGAATAATGCCCCTGCTATTTTCTCAAGGGTACTAGTAGTTGCATTTAAGGATTTCATACATAAGCGTTTAGAGGTTTATCTAGATGACTGAAGAGTATTTAGCCTATTGAAGGATCACGTGGAAGTTTTAAGATTGATGTTAGACATGTGTAGATATGTCAAATCTCTTTGACTATTAAGAAATGCATATTCAACGCACCATTTGGAATTTTTCTAGGGCATGTGGTGTGTAAACATGGTATGTTGGTTGATCCTACCAATATTGTTGTCATTATTAATTTAACACCACCTCAGTTAGTGCACCAATTGAGAGCTACAATTGGTCATACAACCTACTATATAAAGTTTATAAATATCTATGCACAGATTAATACACCCATGGAGAAGTTTTTAAATAAGGATATCAAGTTTCAGTGGAATGATGAGTGGCAACATAGTTTGGGCATATTGAAGGAGAAAATGGTGACAATGCCAATTCTGGCGTTTATAGATTTGTCAAAGGAGTTCCATGTTCATGTGGACGCATCTTAAATAACACTTGGAGTAGTATTAACACAGCCAGAAGAAGGTGACATAGATCACCCAATAACATTTGCAATTAGGAAACTGTTAGAGTCAGAACATAATTACAATACAACAAAAAGAGAAGGTTTGGCTATGGTCAACATATCAAGATGTTCACAGATCACTCTACTCTTAAATACTTGGTCAACAAGCCAATGTTGGGGGGAAGAATATGTAGATGGTTGTTGTTATTTCAAGAGTTTGATTTTGAATTAGTTGTGAAACATAGAAGATTGAATGCAGGGCTAGATCATCTATCTGAGATAACCAATGAGGAGGAACCAATAAGTTTGGAGGACAATTTTCCTAATGCACAACTATTTTCAGTGCAAATTGATGATGAATATTTTGTTGATATCATTGAATTTTTGAGTACTAGATTTGCTCCAAAGGAATATATCATTGCGCAGAAGAAGAATTTAGTGGTTAGAGATGGAGATTATCAACTTATTGCAAGAAATTTGTATAAACTAGGTGCAAATAATATTTTAAGGAGATGTTTTATGAAACATGAACATTCTATCATCTTAGTAGAAGCACATGAAGTAATAGATGGAGGACATTATGTAGGGAAAGATACTGCACAAAAGATATTGTGCACGAGACTATGGTGGCCAATAGTTTCTAGAGATGTAAATGAGTATTGCTAGAATTGTGATGTCTTTCAGAGGGTAGGAAAGCCATCCAGGAGGGATGAAATGACATTAATACCTCAGGTAACTCTTAAAGTGTTTGACAAATGGGAAATAGACTTTGTAGGTCTAATTAACCCACCATCTAGACTATCAGGAGCAATATATATTATTACATCGAACAAATATTTAACCAGATGGGTTGAAGCAACAACATAAAATATTGCAACACACTTCTTGTTTGAACCTGTAATTACAAGATCTGGATGCCCTAAGATTCTGATGAGTGGTCAGGGAACTCATTTTACTAACAATACCATTCAGGAAATGACTGAATAATTTGAGATATACCATCAGAAGAGCACTCCATACCATCCTCAAGCTAATGGAACAGTGGAAGCCTTTAATAACATTTTGGATAATGCCTTAACTAAGTTTTTCAATGTGAACAGGGATGATTGGGATTTGAAGATACCAACAATGTTATGGGATTATAGAACTACATGTAAGAAACTCATAGGGAAGACACCTTTCAAATTGGTGTATGGTTAGTAAGAAGTAGCCCCTTTGGAATATTTGATACCTAGTCTGCACATTGCATCCATTAAAAACATGACAGAAAGAGGTGCAACTCAAGAAATATTGGCTCAACTTATGGAATTAGAAGAAGACATGATTATGGTTGGTTTCCATCAAGAGGTACAGTAAGAAAAGGATAAATCTTGGAATTATAGACACATCAAGAATAATAACTTTAAGGAAGGAGATTTGGTTCTCCTCTATGACAGTAAATACTTACAACACCCAGGGAAATTTAGGATGCATTGGCTAGGTCCATATGAGATAAATTTTGTCACATATGGAGGAGTTGTGTAGCTGTAGGATTTAACAAGAAAAGATATGCAAGGATTGGTGAATGGTATTCGACTGAAACTATATAGGGACAGTCGAACTAGTAACCCTCAGTAGTTGCAACACAAAAAGTAGATTTGTACATAATGTATATAGTAAAAATTGAAAAAGAAAGAAAAAATGGAAAAAGAATAAAAGAGAAAAAAAAATGGGGAAAAGAAGAAAAATACAAAAATTAGAAGTAGATAGATAAGTGTTTTGCATGAATTTAGACGATTCAGCAAGCATAAGACAACAATTGGTATGGAAATAACTTGAAGACACTACGCTCTAGGGACATTTGACTAGAAAGAAAAAACCACGTGTTGAGACAGAAAGCAGTCGGGAAAAGGAAAAAAAGTAATGGTCGGAAAAGTACAAGTGGGACAACGAATTTATGACAGGAACTATAAAAGAAAGAAACATGAACAAGAAGACTCATTGTAACTTGAAGAAAATGAGAGCCAAGGAAGAAATCTGAGCACAAGTAGGTATTTTTGAGTGATCAGTGTATATTCAGAGCAACTTTTGTAGGATTTAGAAGAATGGCGCCACCGAAAGTTGAAGCTCTCAGTAGAATGGAAAGGAAAACACACAGTGCCATGAGATATCCACATGAGAAATAAATTGAAGTAACAAACCCTATTCATTCGGAGGGAGTGGTGGATGTGGATGCCATCCCTTCACCAGTAATCGAGCCGGTTAGTCCGATGATTGTGGAGGAACATAAACATAAAATACCGATAATAGAGGAAATGGATGTCGATCCAAGGGTTGAAGAAAAGAATCCTACCACAGAGAAAATCACTACACAAAAACTTGGCTTAGGAGCACAAAAAAATCCGACTGAGGAAGACGATGAGTGAATAGAGTCGGATGAGCCTATAGGATAGGCCGAAGGAGCAGATAACCCTATTGCAGAGGAAATGCAACAGTCAGAGGAAGTATTGGTGGAATATATTACAGGACAACAAGATCTGGACGCAGAAGATGAAGAGGATACACACCAAGAAGCAAGGCCATAAAAAATGACAGTGAAGACAAAGGGAAAATATACAATACTAATATCATCACGCAAAGAGAAAGAAGTAACACTGACACCATCGTGCATATCTGAAGGAGTCAATATCCTTCCTGTCATATTAGGATGTGTGGATAAACTGAAGTATGCAGACCATGATATTGTATACAGGGAAAAGTTCCCTGAGTTTGCACCACAAGTATATATGGAGAGCAAAGGAACATGTCCACTAGGGGTTCCAATTTTGGAGCCAAAACAATGGATTGTAAGATTGTATAACACAAGTATCATGAACCTATTGGAAATTCCCCACTTTGGGAGAGGAAAATATGTAAATTCTTGTGTGAAACAACTATTGGCCTTGGTGGATGGAGGTGTTCTATGGATGGATAGACCGATGTCAATATATGTAGATTTAATTTCAGAGATTACAGGTTTTCCAAAAGATGGAAAAAATCCATAACAATATTTTTATGACAAGACAAAGGAGAAAGCTTTGGAAAAGGAGATGGAGAAGAAATATAAAACTGACAAAGGATCCAAGGGGTTGATAATTAATAGAATCAATGAACCTACAATGATGTTGGAAACAAATATGATGGCTTGTAAAATTCTAAGGAAATGTCACAAGGAAGAAGCACCTGTAGGAGTTATAGCAACAACGACGTAGTGCGTGAAGGGGAGTCTACTCAGTTGGACCCCATATTTATTGAATTTATTTTTGGATGGCCCCAAGGATGCACAGGATCTTGGAACAAAGTTCCACTATGCATGGTTGATCATACTGATAGCTTTGGTGTGTTGACGATTAAAATCACAACGAGGATTTTGCTCACAAAGTATTGCTAAAGCCGATTATTATAAGTTAACAAGATATATAATACTAGTAGGTGGGACCCCCTTGTAGGTTGGGAGATCAGATCTGGTTCTTATTTCATGTTTATGCTATTGTTCAACACTTCTTACATGGTTCTACATCATTGATGAAATCTGGGTTTCATTGGAAATAAGTAAGGCATGTTATGTTTTGTTCTAATCTCTAATTTCATGTTATGATGACCTATGTTATCCATTGCTTCCATTTCTATCTGTTCTTGGATTCATTACTTTGTCACCTGCACAATAGACATGTTAGTAACAATACATAAGAGCAGTTGAAAAGAGGCAAAAGTAATATAAACAAAATGCAAAAAGAAAAGATTGAACTATGCTACTATGCTCCACTACATGCATTGAAGTTAGAATGATTGTTGTTAATCCTAGCTAACAAGTTAATAACTATGCGATTTATTGAGTTATATGAAAGCATGGTTGATATGTGTTATGGTTGGCGATGGTTAAATGTGATATTGGTGGAACTCTTGGCAATTAGTGGATGTTGGTTTCTATGCATGGTTTAATTGAATGAATTAATGGATTAGTGGGCTGGCGTGTACTAATGAATTGAATCACTGGAGGGTGGAGGCGACGTGGATTTACTGCATGTCACTCCTACTCCTTCCACTGGCCGCCACCCTAGTTTGGATATTGTTCAACTATGTTTTGATGTGGTTAGGCTCTGACTTTCAAGAGAGGAAGAACCGCTCGACCAACTCGCGTTTTAAGGTGCTTTTGATTACAGGTATGCCTTTTAGCCATCCATGAATCTTCTCTGGTTATGAAGTAGATATTGTCTTGGAGTGTATGGGTCTGTGCTTTCCTTAAGTATGGAAACCGTGTAAATTTTTGATATTTGTCTGGAATGAATTGTTGGTGGTTTTCATTGCAATAATGATTGAGGTCATAGTGTTATTGGTCGTTCTGAGTATTAGCAGCCATAAAGGCTCTCTGTCATCCTTGCTGGTTTAGTTGGAGGGTTTCATTGGGTCTAGAGTGGCTGGCTGTCTCCACACATTCCTATCACCATACCTAGTCTTTGCTGTTATGGGGTTTACTAGTTATGAAACGCCTTGTGTCACTGCACATTATTTCACTTGGGTATGGGTTTGTTCATACTAATGATGGTTGCACAATGGGTTATATTGCCTTGTCTCGATTCTTTTTATATCAACATTGTTAGTTGGTTGGTTGGGAGATCCACGAGGGTTACACCCTGCGTGTTCTAAGTATTGTTACAATGCCAAAATGGAGCCTTTGCTCCTATGTTCATAGTCTCTCATATCTCTCCATCTAGAGGGAACATTATGGCTTGTCGGGTATACTATTGGTTGTTATGAGATGTTGGTGTATTATCGACAGTGTTCAACTTCTGGCTCATCTCTATTGATTATGTTGATAGTGGTGTTGGTTTTGGTATTCAGTCATTGCGTTGGGTATTATAATAATCAATTAATAAACTTAGCATGGTAATTTGGCTGATTGAAGTTTTGGGTTGAATGCACAATCGTTGTCTCTTACATTATAATTGTTGAATTGTTAACCCAACATTAGTTTACAGTTGATTAATGCACAACAATGCTTCGTGCATGACGCGTGGGTATGTGTGGAGTTCCTACAACATGTTAAGTTGAGTTAATGATTGTTGTGACTATGTGTTTTAATTTCCATGGGATTATTGCAATCGTGATTTTTATGGTATGTCCATCCACTGTATATGCTATGAATATTATTGATTGCGCCATTAGAGATGGTCATGGGTTTTAAAAAAAATGGTTTTGTTGCAAATTTGGTCAATTTATGAGATGAGATCAGGCTTATTGTTGCTACCTCGTTATATTGATTGATAGCCCAACATTATGGATGTTTAGATTCAAAGTGGTTGGATCTGTACAATCACAGAAATACTCTGCGTTTTATCGAATGGTCTGTGTATTCCAAGCATAGTATGAATTAAAGTGGCAAGTCTGGATATTTGCAATTAAAATATTGATGGTTATATTTGGCTGTCAATTATATGCGTTGATGAATATCATGCATCGTAGAAGAGATAGATACAGGTTCTGTCACAATTTAACCCCATTGCAATTTAGTTATTAAATGAATTGAAGGACAGAATCAGGCACAACTTTTTAGTCTGTATTTGATGATTGAAGTAATTCGTAGGCAGTGGTTGATGAGTTAATACTGGACATAGTAGAAATAAGTGATTGATTATTCATTTGGGGATTGTTTTAAAAGATTAAATGGATAAATGAGAAGAGAAAAAAATCCTATACAGATTGTTGTGGAATGCATATTGTCTTATTTTGATGACACTGTGTTACAGATTGACTACGAACAATGAGCAAGTTAATGCACAAAATTGTTTGAATTTTACATAGTAGTTGTTCTTTTGGCACGATGATTATTTTGGTTGGTGTTGGATCTTTAAGTTGATATGGAATTATTTTATGGATTACTTAATTAATTTTATGAACAACACCCACTCTCTTTCCCTACCATTACTTCACTTTTCGCTAATTACAACTCCCTCGCCTTCCCACATCCATTTTCACTCTCCGTTCTAAAATTTAATTATGGTCAAGAAGAGTTATGTATTGAAGCAGTTTGAAGTCACAGTTTCTTGGTTGGATCACAATGATATTTTCTTTGGTTTGCATTACAGTTGATTGTTTGTTGTCTTGAGAAATAACCATGTTTCTTTCCCCCCTCATTATATCATGTTTCACTCAATACAAACCCCTTGCATATCCCATGACCTTTTGTTCACCCCCTGCTCATTGACAATAGTTAAACAATTTATATGGATTGGATTGCATGAGTTTGATATGTTGCTGAGCCAAAGTCTATTTCATATTTTAAGGAGTTGTCATGGATGGTTGTAAAGGAATATTTTCTAATCAATCATGCATGTAGCAATGAGCTTCTTCAGCCGAGGTAGCCATGGTAGATTCAACAGAAGGAGAGGTAATTGGAACAAAGGCCCAAGAAGGCCAGAATTCTCCATACACTTTGATGTTGACTCACAAGAGTTAGGCCAGTTGTTTCAGGCCGGATTTTTTAATTGGATTGGGCAAGGAGTGGTCCAACCTAGGCCTGAAAGGCCTCCCTTCCAAGCTCCACAAGCCCCTGGTATTCCCGTGCCCCCTCATGTCTCATTGCAACCCGAGGTTCCTAAAAATGACGTATGGCAAGATATTGTCCACCCGACGGTCTCCCAACATCGTGGCTGGCCCAATTTGTCCTTACCTGCTCCCCCGCCTATTAACCATATTGTCCAAGCTACACCTGTCCACTCACCAGTTCAGTCCTCTCATGCTAGCAAAAGTTTGAAAATCAAGGCCCACCATGCCCCTAACAAAGGAAAAGTGATTGCTACCCCTTCCTCACCCTCCAATGGCTCTGATAATTCTGTGTCTTCCCGGATGAATTTGAGGGACGATTGTTCTCACATGATCAATGAAATTAGGCCTAAAGGCTCTGCGTAGCCAAAGGAAAATTTAGAAAAATCAAAGGGTGACAACAACAATCAAGGAAAGATTGCATCTCAGAGGGGGAAATCTGGTTTTTGAGTTTTATTTTGTTTATTGATTGATGACAGTTGGCTTCAGAAGTTTTGGACATCATGTTTTTTTGGATATACGAGTAATATATTTTTTGAAAATAATTTCAAATATCAATGAGATAAATTGTCAAATGTGAATGTGTTGATGGGACTCACAAGGAGGGGTGTTTTTCTTAATTAACTAGTGATGTTATGATTGTTAAGAGATAAATGAAGTCACAAGGGGTCCCACCTAATAGTTATTATTTATTTAGAACCCTTATTATGATTTATTACTTCCCCCTTAACTAAAAAGTTGGTTGAGTTTTTAGTTAACTTAACCAATGAGGTAGTTCAACTACTTCAACCAATTCTAATTTTCTTAAAAGAAAAATGAAAGGGAGGAACAAGAGGAGGATAGAAGGAGAAACATACTAAGGTTTTTTCTTTGAGTTTATGTTGAGATAGTTTAGTTTTCATTCATTCCTTAATTTATCACAAGCCTAATTATTTTTTATGATAGCAAGGTCTTATTGTAGACAACAAGATTTAGGGCTGAATTACATCATTCATATACTTGTTTTTCATAGGTGTTGATCTATCTTTGATAGTCTGTGTAGACTTGTTTGTTTGTGAATTAGTTTTCATGACTGACAAAGGCTATTGTGCAGAGGCGAGTGGGCAAAAATCTGTGGCAAGTTGATCCAGCTTTTAGAGTTCAGTTTTTGATTGTCTGTCAGAGGTCCTTTTGTATGTTCCATCGGGGATGTCTAAGTTTGACTTTGGTCCGAAATTTCTGCATGATATTTTGTAAAGAGAATGAATCTTTGGTGAATTGGAATGAAATAAAGGATTGCTTTATGTCTCATTTGTCTTGATTATCATCTTGGTGTCTTTACTTCTGTCTTTACATTTGTTTTCAACAACTATTATATTCAGAAAATCATATTAAAATGAATTTTCCAGCAAGCTTTTATTTGTGAAAAAGACTAGCCTAAGCACTTATAATCAATACTTGTGAGTTAGAATTTTATTTTTGATGGCTATAAACCTAGGGTGACATTCCCATCTATTTTTCTTTAGCCAAGCAGAATCTGAAAATGCTTGAGTAAGATGAATTCACATCTTTTCCTTAACATAGTGGTTTGGGGAGAACCCAAATACAACGTATTTTACCCAAGGCCAAGAAAGTGTCGCGGAAAAAAGTATACCACATTATGGAACACTTCAGACGTAAAACAAAGGAAGGAAAATTCCATCATATTTTCTATGTATTTTGACGGGATGTAGGAAAAAATGGTTGATACATGGAGGATACCATCGAAAGTGGTGGAAGAGCATCAAAGCATAGCTAACTTTCAGGCTTCCAGACACGCCATTTGGATTCAGGTCAAAAGGGATCCCAAGAAGGTATGGATACAATTGAGGTACCATGTGATAGGAGAGGAAGTGTAGTGGGCCATGCAAGACTAGCCTAAAGAATGGAAGGTACTAGTATTTTCCAATAAGGTATCCAAAGGTAAGCAACAAGAAGAAGTTGTCACTTCACAAAAGTCAAACAATCTAGCAACTAATACAAGGAAGGAAACAGAGTGTGCCAAGGAAACATGGGGGATTGCAACAGTTAGAAATCCAAGGCAGAAGAACCCTATCCCCAAACCTTCAACGAAGGAGAAGGACTGCGCATAAAGTAACAAATGGAGGAGTACAAAAGGATAATAATGTTCCTACACAAGAGGAACTAGGAGGAGGAGATCTACCAGACATGGACATCCTAGGCACAATGATGCAGACATAAAATATGCCATTAAAGAGAACAATGCTACGGTCAGTCGGACAATGCAAGAAGATGATTGTGCATAATATCATTCCATAACTAACATTGAGAGAAGATGATGCAGACTTAGTCATAGAGAAAGTACAGGACCAAACAGTAGAGTCATGGGATGATGATGAGAGAAAAAGGGAAGATATAATGAATAAGTTGAAATAGGTTAAGGACACACTGGAACAACTACAACTTACTACGATGCAACAACAACAGTCTGCTCAGGAAAAGATAGTTCCAGCACAGGAGATGATCTAGATCATATCGTTGGGGACTAAATTTTTTTGTATCACTCAGGACATGTTGTTGGTTGATGAGGAGACAACACATAAGTAATTGAAGGACATATACCACTTGGACTTAGCACTTCCCAAGGTCCCAATGAAGGAGTTGTATAAAATTCAAGTTAATGTCGTGCATGAGATTTAATCGAGGGACCACACAGATGTGACAAGTCTAGAATTGGCCAATGAATTAAAAATGACACTAGAGTTGACAATCAATCAGGTGCAGTTCGAGAGAGATACATTAAAGTAGTGAAATGGAAGAATGGAGCAAAAAGTGGAAGAAGTGTTTAAAACAATTCCCGATAGTGCTAAAGAAGGCAACATACCAATGGATTAGAAGATTGAGAAGATGACACAAGATATGGAGAATTATAGAAGCCACATTACAGAGTTGATGGCACTTCTAGCACCAAGTATGCCACCAGAGGTGAGAACATAGAGGGAGAAAGAGGTTACAAGTCCTAAGGAGAGTATTGCGCAGAGAATCTAGGAAAATCACAGAGCTATATGATAGGAGCGCACACTTGTGAACTAATTTGTAGGAGGATGGAAAAATACAAGAGCTAGAACAGAAGGAAAAAGGAGTAAATACTGCAGTGCAGGAACTCAAGCAGAGGAAAAAAATGATGAACATATCAGATAGGTTGAAGAGTGCACAGGAATTGAAAAACCTACAGGAATAATTGAAGAGAATATAGGAAGAGAAGCCGTCAAGGCAAGTGCAGTTGGAGCCATTGCAAGAAAACACAGAGAAAATGATGACAAAGATAGATGAAGCTAACGGTTAGGTTGAAAAGGTTGGATTGGAGAATGAATATATGTTGAAGGATCCTATCACTGCGCAGACTATGGAGACTATTGTAGAGAAGAGTGCACATGTAAAATATAAAGTTGAATACATTTCAGGCAGGTTCCAGGAACTGGAGAAATCAATGCAGGAGACACACACTACCTGAGTGGCTCAGGATGAGCCACAGGTGAGTGTTGGGGGTCTGTTGGCACAAGCCATTTTGGGTAACATTGCATCAATCGAGAAATATAGTTAGAAAATGACTAGAAAAGGAGCACGTGTTGGATAATAAGGAAAATCAGTGCGAGGAAGCAGGAAAGTCAAAGGAAGGAAGGAGGAAGTGGATCAACCGTGAGTGTAGGAAGTTAGAATGTGGACAAACCTAATCCACTTAGGGTTAGCGTTTTGGTCATGATTTCACAAGTTTCAACCCATTTTTTTAGTTTAAATATGTATTGTAAGATCTGAGGAGATCTAGTGAGTACTAGTTGCAAGTTGCCAGCGAAGAGTTTCGAGTGACTAGTTAGTTTTGGTATGAGCTTTGTTGAGAGTTGTGGAGCTAATAGTGAGATGATATATAAGTCTATTTTGGAGAGAAATATATGAATTGTAACTGAGGGTAAATTCGCAAGTTGTGGAGCTTGGTGTGATCTTTTCAGCCTCACCATTATCACTATTTTGTATTCAAATCTAATGCTCACAGTGCAATAACTTGATGAAGAATAATAAAGAAGAGAAGAATGCCAGATCTTTGTGGATGTAGAC
>SNQJ01S0126801.1:15660-26405 GCA_010110895.2 Picea sitchensis | reverse complement strand
TCTTCCCCTGGAGGGTTTCCCAGGATAAATGTTGTGTCTCTTGTGAATGTGTATTTCTCAGTGATCTTGTTCTTATGATGCTCTTATCTATTGAAATGCAAATAACTATAATAATGGCATAAACATTAACAATCCTCCATGCAGCTCTACTGGATATGACGGCCCACGACGCTCCTTGATCCAATGGCTCAGATTTTTTCGCAATTTCGTGTATCACAAGTTGGAAGGTTAGGCCCCTCCTTCCTTTGACCTTTAAATCAGCGAAATGTTGATCTGTGACCACGTGTCCTGCTTGAAGATGGACGGTCCTCCTACTTTCGGGATTTTGTAAGCCTGCTTCACCTTGCACTTTAAAGAACGTACAGGTTCTCCTAGATCCAATGATGGTTGGGCCCCGTGCTCAGATCTAATGCTTGAGATCCATTATCTTCTATTGCGTGCTCCTCCTATATGAATTCATATCTGACGGTCATCGGGAGTTCTGAATGGGATCCGACGATCACTGTTTCTCTTCACTGATGATCTTGCCATTGACATGCCTTGCCATTTCCATGTCATTATCGTTGCTCTGTTGATCGTGTTGATCTTTGCGTTGATCCTGCCATCAATAAAAAAACATGCATACTCTGTCTTCTGTCTATAAATATGCCAATGCATTCATTTAACATTCATTCTGCAGTAAATATTAGAATTATTCTAGTGCGCATTGCATTTTACTACTAACAGATTCACTCATTCATCATAAACGATTGCAAGACATAAAAGAAACATTCCACACAGTGACACAATGTTTTATCGTGGTTCACCCCCCTGGGCTATGTCCACAAAGATCTGGGATTCTCTGATTCTTTATTATTCTCATCGATTTATTGCGTTGTGCACATTACATCTGACTACAAAATAGTGATAATGGTGAGGCTGACAACATCGCACCAAGCTCCACAGCTTGCGACCTTACCCTCAGTTACAATTCATATATTTGTCTCCAATACAAACTCATAGATCATCTCACTATTATCTCTACAACTCTCAACAAAGCTCATACCAAAACTAACTAGTCACTCAAAACTCTTCACTGGAAACTCGCAAGTAGTACTTACTAGATCTCCTCATATCTTGCAATACATAATTATACTACAAAAATTGGTTAAAATTGGTTAAAATTTGTTAAAACCATGACCAAAACCTTAACCCTAAGTGGATTAGGTTTTTCCACATTCTAACTTCTTGTATGTGTGGTCGATCCGCTTCCTCCTTCCTTCCTTTGACTTTCCTGCTTCCTCACGTTGTTTTTCCTTATTATCTGGTGCACGCTCCTTTTCTGGTCCCTTTTCTAACTTTCTTTCTTGATTGCTGCGGTGTTCCCCAAAATGGCCTACGCCAACATATGGACACCATGCCAAGATAGTTTCCTTCAACTCGTCCTTTAAAACATGAAAGAAACAAAGAATGGAAATAGGATGGGATTGGAAAAAGTGCATTGCAAACGAAGGTGTCACACACCCTCTACAAAGGCACCCATGAATGAGACAATAAAACACCTTGTGTGTCATGAACCCCATGCCCAGTGAGTCTTGATCCATAACCACTTCATCCAGTTCACATGGCTTAGAGAGGGATCACTTGGGAAACACTCCTTGACCTTCGGAAAGATCTACCCAATAAGACACATCATCAACCCTCCCATATCCAAGCTTGGAAAGTTGCATAATGTCTTTGAGCACTTACTTGTTTTGACCGGGTAATATTTGATGCACATGCTTAGGTGGCTCATTTATTGATTTGATTTAATAACCATGATATTTTGACTTGAGATCCTTGGAGGGTGTGCTTATTTGTCTTTGCATAACCTAGTTGGTGGATAGTTTAGTAAGAACAAGCCTAGATTGGGCTTCCATGGGGCTTGAATCCCACAGGTTCGATGCCAAGGGCCCACATGCTAGATGAAAAATACATACCTTTGGAGCCATAGAAGACATAATGTATGACATGACCTAGCCCTTACATGCCAAACATTTTTCCTAAGAGAGGCAAAATGTCACCTTTAGAAGCTTGACGTCACCTAGAGGGCTAGGGTTTGGTGGTGAAAATGTTGTTTGATGACATGTGGCACATTTTGAAGGAAGGAAGCTTGAATACCATCAATATATGACTTGGATGAGTTACAAGTGGCCTTTGGAGGCCTAGCCATGCATCTACTGCCCCAAAGACTTCTTCAAAGTGCCAAAAGGTCCCCTAAAGGGGTGACATCACCTTATTCTAGGGTTTCTTTTGTGTAAAAGTAAATTTTAAGTGAATTGTTTAATATTATTTTTTTGCAAGGTCTAAGATAAGGGTTGTGGACCCCTTATCTTATGTTTTACCCTTGCTAAGTGGACAAACTATGTGAATGATATTTTGTATAAATAAAGATCATAAGATCTCATTTTGAATCATAACTCTCCCATTGTGAGAAGTAGAGGACTGAAATTTTTGCTACCCTTGAGGCTTTTGTTATCTTGTGTTATGGTATGGTGTCTCTTTGTTTATGGAGTATATGATGATGATGTGCTAGCACTTGGAGGTTATTTTCTAGCTATTGTGGTGGTTATATTGGCATGCTATGGTTTATCTTTTTGCTATTTGGATTGGTAGGGATTTTACTTGTTGCTATCATTTGTAATTCAAGATCAAGGTAGATTTTTCTAAAGATAAGTAGGAAGTATAAGTGCATACACCCCTACTCTAGCTCCACCATATTTTTAAGCATAGAATAATTGTTTGCAAGAGTTTGCTAAGAAAGTATAAGGGAATACACCCCTTAGTTTTAAACCCTAGATAGGTTACTTGCCTTGGGGAATAAGAGGATTTAAAGCCCCAAGGAGGTAGTAGTTTTATCTCTTTTCTTTTGACCCTATTAACCCATAATCAAAGGCACTAGTCGTTTCATTGGAGAAATAAAACGTTGCATTGGTAAACGTGAAAAGTTGTTGTTTTGAAGTTCTCTCACTTGGAAATTATTCCTTGAGCCCTAAGTTATCTTGCTTCATTGAGGCATCCTCTTTCATCCACTATAAATTGATGTTGTTACAAAAATAACCTATATCCATTAGGGTTGCATAAATCTAACCCTCTAACCCTAGATAACTCCTAAACTAACCCTAGGAATTGGCTACAACTTTGCCCTAACAAACTACTAACCCTAGCACACATTTTGAGCTAGTTTGAAGTAATTTTCATTGGATGAATTTTATGTTTTAAGGATTTGTTTTCTACATCCATAAGACTAATAAATATCACTGCAATAAGCCTTTTGTTTCAGCCTTGCTTTTGTGCAAAATCCTTGTTCTATCATTGTTGAATTAAACTAGTATTTACTAACTTGTCACTTTCTTATTCAATTGGAATTTTAGCACTTATCTTGCATCCCTTATTATATTTTATATGCTGATATATATCATTGAGTATTGATGCAATTAGGGACATAAAGATTAAATTTCTTGTCCATCTAGCATACCGCATTATATACTTGGTTTTCATTGTGTCTCGGCTAGGTATTCTTCTCTCTACAGATCACTAAAAGCATTGGAGACCCTAAACCTTCCCCAAGATTCATTTCCAAGTTCACTCTACCATATAGAATTCACCTTTAGGGGCATCCATCCATACATATTATTTTCCATCTCAATCCCCCCTAGGATCACTGGGATTTCCCCCTTGAGGTGAATACATCACCTCTAAAGTGACGGGAACACCTGCCTAAGGTGACGGTGGGTAGGTTCTCTCTAAATTGTCACCAATTGGTGGTTGGGTCGGTCTTTTCCCAACCTACAACTTGTGCGATAACTTGAGGTATTGGAAAAGGTGGGAGATAACACCTACAAACTCAGTATACCCCCATACATGTGCAATTACTCATTAATGAATGTGGAGAATATCAAACTCTATGAGCCCCCCATGTTGAACAAGGAGGAGGAGTAGGTCCTACCTTCCATAGAGGATTTATCACCATATGCTCAAGAAGAGTTGATAGAGGACCTTTGGCAGGTTGGATACAAAGGAAAACTTTTAGGCAAAGAAAAGTGGTACTCCAGGGAGAAGGTAGAGGAAACATTTCTTCGCCTTATTCAATAAATATTTTGGGGACCAAAAGCCTCCCCAAATGGGGTTTATAATCTGGATTGGATCATTATATTATTTTTCATCTATCTTGATACATTCAGAGTGGAAAAAATCAAAGGAATCAACATGCAAGGCCATTTTAGTGGCAAGTCCCAGTTTGCAAAATTGGGGTCTGGAACCTTCTGGGGCCATTTTGAGGCATTAAACAACATTTTGGGGGGTTAAAAATTTCCTAGTGTAACTAGTACCCTGTGACGCTATTCTACACATCGAGACCTTTCCAACAATGAAAAAATATTGTCAATCGAAGCTTGTATGAAAAAGTTATTCCTCTCGCAAGTTGACCTACCATGTTGACCACCATGCTATGAGAGGATTCCATGTCAGACCCCATTACTCATGCATATGGGGCTAGCCACATATGTAATTTCAAGAATATTCTATAAGGTTCAAAACCCTATCACAATTGGGGGTTGCGGAAGTCAAAAACCTACCCCTAGATGGCTATTGGGATATGTTAAATATTGGGCCACTAGGAGGAGAAGGGGTTCCATTCTATGTTATTGTATTTTATTCCATAAAAGAGTAGAACAACTAGGAGTGGGAAATTAGAGAGCATGATATAGGGGGTTAAAGTTTTGCAGTATCCTAACAAGCCACAAGCCTCAGGTAACTCCATAGAGAGTGTCTTCTCCTTTGTACTTGCATTATTTCCATACTAGAGAAAAGAGAGTAGAACAACCTCACCTTCTAGTTGGGTTTCCTCCTATAAGGTTTTCCCAGAGAAAATATTTGTGTTATTTTGTGGATGGTGTGTGATTATATTTTACTGTTATCTATTTTCTGCATTTTATCTATTTCATGCATAAGTAGAAAATCAATAACTAAATATTTTGGAATCTAAAGGAATTTAACCTTCATAGTGTAAATTTTAATTTTATTTATCATATATGTTGTGACAAACTGTTCCAGTGGAATATCCACGACAGTTTACATATCAATATTGTTAATAATAGTGGTCGATAGTAAATCATATATAGTTCATTTTCGATAAATTATATCATTTGATATTATAAACCATAAATATTATTGATCGATTTAATGAACTATATTGATTGAATCATATAACATATCTCTTAAAATAGAATTGGGTTGACTAACCATTAGCACTTCATTGATTGATATCATCCAATATATTGTTTTCACACTATAAATACATGGGAAAATATGCTCATTTTCTTATTGTTCTCTCTCTATCTCATTTGTGAAGCTTGGTGTGTGTAGATAGTTCCAGAGCTTGAATGGAAACCAAAAACATATTTTATGGTGTTGACAAATGTTGGGATCCAAGCCCGTAACCAGAGAGAAATAGTCTGATAAATAATCACACAAAACATAAAAGAGAATGAAATTGGGGGCAATAGTATTCTTTATTGCTCAGCCAAATAATGAAGAAAATGGATTACAATTCTCAAGAAGCTCCTCACGGGATTCTACATTTAACCAACAAAGATCTCAATCATTTCTGGGCATCCATAAATCCAAACACTTGATAAACCTCCAAACGAATGTAACGGCAAGGGTATGTGTTGTCACAACCCAATAATCTCCACCTTAACAAAAATTTCCTGATACCTTTCCTAATGAATCAAACATCGCCTTCCTGCAAGCCAAGAGAAGCCAAACAACACCACAACTTCTCTAACAATATCGGTTGCATGAACATGTATGCATAGTTTTCTCCATTATGGACCACTCCACCTCCACTGAATCAAATAATCACAAAATAAATCGATACAACCAATGTAGGTGATAATCATGCTTCTCGTATACCAAAGCAGCCATTTCCATGCTCTTTACCTAGTTTTTCCATTTGTCCACTGACAACACCAACCACATGCGAAATATTTGAACATTCCCATCACAAACATCAACCTTCCTATTGTATTGTACATGACACATATAATTCTTTTCTTCCTTACTACTAGGATAAAAACTTGAAGAAAGTTTACAATGGAAATCTAAAGGGATATTTACTAGTTTCACAAAGTTCATACTGAACCTCATCAATGACAACCACAAATTACCATTTTTTCCTATCTCTTTGTACTTCTATGTCAAAGATTTGTTTTGTTTCTCCTAGATCCTTCATTTGAAACATCCTGGTCAATTGAATGAGCCTTTAGCATGTTGATCTCAACCATGCTTTACTTGCAACAAGCATATCATCAACATAACATCAAGATAATGAACATGCCATAAACACAATGATCATACTCACTTCTTAAGAAAATTGGCTCACCATGAAGGAATCAAACATCTTGTACCATTGCTTGGTCACCTTAGGCCATACAATGATTCCCTAAGTTTGCAAAAAAAAACTCCCTTTATGATCCTGAACAACTTCTCATGGTACATATCTTCGCTACTAATGATTTTTGGATAGTAGGATCCCACAATTTGCATCCCTTAGCTCCATCACAATAACCAACATAGATATGAAACCTTTGTTCCCTTAACCAAATCCATCCAAGCTAGCCAAGCGAGCCTTCACCCCTCACCTCCAGGATAATTTCAATGGAGTTTGAAATCCATGGGCTCTAGAAAATACGATCTACCAAGACACAGGTGCCTGAAACCAAGACTCTTGACCTAACTTATCCCCATGACCAAAATGAACCAACCTTCCCTCAAATACAGGGTATCCAGGAATACTACATGTTGACCCCTATCATCTGGGTCATCTAGAATTTACCTATGACATTTCAAAACTGGGGTACGCATGCCTAACTAGGTCTTATAGTCGTATTCCCATTTACATATACTTAAAAATGTAAACTCCACCTTGAACTTTGCATTCGAAAACCTCCGCCATTTTTGTGGATCGGCTGCTTGCCACCATTTCTTTGAATCTGAGTGATCCCATCAACACTCTACTTCCATGCTTGAATTCCCACCATTACCACCAGATATAACTATGCTTCCTCCAACAATTCATCATAGTGATGCATGATTATCTCGTTAAGGCATTCTATCAAACACTTTGCATTCATCCTCCATGTTAAAAAAAATTCTCAACTCAAAAAATAAATTATACCTCCCCAAAATAGAAACTGGGGGCAACCTCCACTAAAACAAATATGTGGATTCTCCATATATGCACCCTTCTCCTCTGATCATGATTCATCAACTCGGAATCCAAGTTCCATCGCCTCCACATGTTCCTCAATGCTCACAAACCAACAAACAAACTCACAGACAAAATGACTCTTCCTTCTCCCGCTGCATGCAAGGGCAATCTTCCCTTGGCTCTCATATGCCTTCACTCAGCCTCAACTCAGATACCACTTGATGGGAACCAAGTCTGCAACCAGAGAGAAATAGAATGATAAAGAATCACACACGGCACAACAAAGAATGAAATTGGGGGAAATGATATTCTTTATTACTCGGCCAAATAATGGAGAAAATGGATTACAATTCTTAGGAATATCCTAGCAGGATTCTACATTTAAACAACATAGATCTCAATTGTTTCCAGGGATACGAAAATCCAAACACTTGAGAAACCTCCAAATGAATGTAACAAAAAGGGTATGATGTTGTCACAACACAACAACAAATGGTTGTCCACTTTGGATTTTGATGAATACACACATAAAGGTGCTTGCATGAGAGACAAGAATGAGGAGATATGTGTGGAATTTGAGAAAAATATGTCTCAATATATTTTCTCGAGTAGGGTGGGGTCTCTCTTTGGGCTTAGTAGTGTATTAAATTGTACATTTTGTGTAGGTATCATGCAGAATTAGTCTTCCCTTGGTTTTTTATTTTTTAAATATGCTATACCTTTTTATGTGTAACTTCTCATCCCTCCCTCGAACCCATAAGAAAGAGTGATATTTTCCTCATGGCTCACGAAGAGTGAACATGTTAGAAGAAATATTTGAACCTAGATGAGGAGGATAACAATACCTCCTCTAAACCACCCAAACTAGATCCAATTGACAAATAAAACATGTTATTCATAAATAATAATTTTGCTTTGATACATCTTTATAAATACAAAATTTTCTTTGTTGGTAACTAAACTATTTTTATCTTCTTCTAGTGATTTTATATTATATTTTTCAATTTTTAATGAATTTATTATAAAATTGTAAAGTTTTGTAATTATTATTCAATTATTTATTTAATTATTGTAACATCCCCCTCTTGCGAGCACATGTTATCGACTTATTCTTTGAGGACACTTGTGTGCAAGTGATCCGGTTATAGTACATGGTTATTTGTTTTGCTTATGGATTTTTTTTATGATGATGTTGATGGTTGTGATTTAATGTTTAATATATATGTATTGACATATGTTATTAACGAGTTTTCCCTTGTTAAGTTTTGAGCTATTATTAGGTTTCTTTTCAATTTACTAGATAATAATAGCATAGGTAAAATCATTGAGAAAAACACAATCACAAAATACACAACATTTATCCTGGGAAACCCTCATGGGGGAGAAAAAACAACAAAAACTTCCTTAATATAGATAGCCAATACAATGCCAAGACAATAAACCAAAACACTAGAGAATATCCAACATTGAGCAATGTGCCTCTCTCTTCCTTCTTCTCCCAACTGCAACTACCAAACTTGCACACGGAATGAGTGAATGAGTGAGTAGGATAATGAGACACTGGCTTCCTTTATTTATACAAATTGGCAGGTGTTGAAAAGGTGTCTCTTCACTAGGTAGGGCCGACTTGTCTTCTTAGTGGTTAAAACCACTTTAATTATCCTGGGGGATGACTTCTCAATTTGCATTTTATATTTAGGGTTTGACCAATCCACAAAAGGGGATTTGGTCAATTACAATGCCCAACATGATCAATCCACAAAAGGGGATTGATCTAATGAATAATAACTTAATAATAAATAGAATAATCTTTGCAGTTACAATATTTCAACACTCCCCCTTAACAAGAAGGGTATTCTACAACATCATCAGAAGAGAGAGAGAGAGGGAAGAAACATCAACAACATTTGGAACACTGACTGACATATCTATAAATCATCAAAAGTTTTTCTTCATCATCAATATCATCATCCATTGCAGGGAACTGGAATGGCATCATCATCATCTGCATCAACATGGATCAGTATAACACTAATACATCATCATCATCAATAACAACACAAGGCTGATACAACATCAATAATAGCATCATCACAGCATGAAGGTTGGAGCATCATCAACATCAGCACTAGGATGGAAATCTTCATCACGAAGGTGGCATCTCAACAGCATCAGCATGAATCTGGCATCTCAAGAACATCAGCACGAAGCTATAAATATTCATCACGAAGTTGGCATCTCAACAACATCAGTGCGAATCTAGAAATCTTCAGCACGAGGCTAACATCACAACAACATCAGCACGAAGTTGGAAATATTCAGCACAAGGTTGGCATCATAACAACATCAGCACGAAGCTGGAAATATTTAGCACAAGGCTGGCATCACAACAACATCAGCACGAAGCTGGAAATATTCATCACAAGGCTGGCATCACCACTACTCCCCCTTTCGAGGAGGTCCTTTCTGAATACACCAAAATTATCTCGAAAGTGCTCAAAGTTTACACGAGACAGAGGCTTGGTCAACAAATCTGCAACTTGTTCATCTGTGCTAACATACTGGAGATTTATGGCTCCTCTCTGCACCATATCATGGATGTAATGATATCGGATTTCTATGTGTTTTGACTTGTCATGGAACACATGGTTCTTTGTCATATTTATGAAACTTTGGTTATCACATAGAATCATGGTTCCTTCCATCTCCAGATCGACTAGAACTATCAACAACTTCTGAATCCATATGGATTCACAACTAGCGGAACATGCAGCTATGTATTCTGCTTCTGTCGTGCTGAGATAAATACTTGATTTTTTCCTACTCTGCCATGAGATCATGACTGACCCCAGACTGAAACAACATCCTGAAGTGCTCTTTCTGTCAGAGACACTTCCAGCCCAATCTGAATTGGTATAACCACTCAGTCTGAAGTCATTATCTCCATTATAACTGAGACCAAAATCTAATGTACCCTTAAGGTACCTCATCACATGTTTTATCAAGGTGAACACGTTTCGGTTCTACCAGATACTGACTCGGGAAAAACATATATTTGGCCTGGTATTTTTCAAATACATCACCGAACAAATAATATGTTTGTACAAAGTAGGATCAACCAATTCCAGCAAGGTATCTACCAAGAGCTTCAACTTCGTTTCCATGGGTGTGTACATGGATTTACATTCTAACATGTCAAACTTTATCATTATTTCAACTACATACTTCCCTTGGTTGAGGAATATCTTCTTTGGGCTCTACCAAGCTTCGAGACCTAACTAATAGTGCATTAGGTATTTCATCAAACTCTGTAGCGAGCTTATTCTGCAATCTGTGATGAGATTTTCTTCATCTTGTCAAGAATACATCATCTACATATAGTAGCAACAATATAACTGGCTCATCATTCATAACCTTGAAGTAAAGGTTAGAATCAACTTTACTCTTGGTAAAGCCCAAGATTGTCAGGAAATTGTCAATTCTTCCATACCAACCTCTAGGAGGTTGATTCAAT
>SNQJ01S0126801.1:0-15610 GCA_010110895.2 Picea sitchensis | reverse complement strand
CTTTACTCTTGGTAAAGCCCAAGATTGTCAGGAAATTGTCAATTCTTCCATACCAACCTCTAGGAGATTGATTCAATACGTACAGAGCTTCCTTCAACCGACAAACATGAGTCTTTCTATCTTCAATCTTCAAATCCAATTTTTCACATCATATTGTACCATCCTGGTACACTTGCTTCAACTTCAACTTAATGTGCACAATCATGTGCTATCTTTATGTGCTTTCTGCAAAGCATTATCTGTCTCACTTCCTGAGAGTATGTCCTCTCCTCTTTATGCAACTGTTCTTCTGGAAGTGGGACTCTGCACCTGCAGTTTCTATGAAGTTGAGAATGGCTACTCCATTCTCACTATTACTACTAAAATCTGAGAGTAACTCATATACTTCATCATGACAACAACTTCATATGAAACTGAGAGTGGATCAATAACTGATATTGAAGGTAGCTCTTCTTATTTCATGGAGGTAACTCTATATTTTATTGTAGTCATGTCTCCAAGACCCAACTAATGTATTGCATCAACCGTCACTCAATTTTAAATATGGGGATTTCTCCCCTTGTCTCTCATACTATATATGAATCATGGTTTTTTTGGTTGTCTTCATGAATACTAGAACTATTTCTTCAATTACTGGAGTAAGTGTCTCGCCATAGTATTCTCCCTCTTGCTGGGATAATCCTCTGGACACACATTAGGATTTTTACATTTGCAACATGCTTGATCTATTAGATCAATCTTGGAATTCAATACTGACTTCTCTTCTAGTCTCACGGAAAAATACAAATCCCAGTCTTTCTGACTAGATTCCTTCTTTGTCACTGAAACAAGGGAATCTTCCTAGGTGATTTCATATCTTCTAGAAGTTTCTGAAGCTACGATCTGGTCTTCTCATGACATATGTCTCGCAATCCTAGAATTTGTCTCTTCATCTCATCCTTTCTGAGATCAGGCTTACTCTTGATTTCTTTTGAGTCTACAAGGACTTCATCATCTCTTACAAGGTATACTTGGTGTTGAATACCAAGTCTAAATATGAAAAGTTGAGTCAAAATTCAAGTGAATTATGCTTCCTATCAAGGTGGATTCACTATCCTTTGAATAAGTCTACTGTGAGTTCTTATTCTAATGTATGTTCATATTTGGAGCCTTCTGCTCCTTACAATCAATCTCCATATGAGATACTCTGGATCTAAAAAATAGCTTCTTCTTCATCTTCTTTGGTACATGAATGTATATGGTCATGTACATAGACTTTTTCGTGTCTCGTCTAATCTCTTGCCTTCCTCGGGGTTATCACTTGTGACCTGAAACAAGGTCAACAAAACAATAAGAAAGAATAATACTCTTTTGATAATAGTAAAACAATAGCATGAATAATTGTCACAGTAGCTCCTTTAGGGATATCACTTTTGACCTGCCTGAAACAAAGATCAAAAGTAAGAGACACAATGTGAAATGAGATCAACACTCTTCTAGTGTTGTGATCAAACATTCATCCAAGGTAACCTGGAACCAAAACAAGAAGTTTCTCCTAGAGGAGATGTTAGTTGTATATGGTAAATGATTACATTAAGCCTTTATCTCAATATGCTCACATGCTACCAAGTATAATACTTTTCAAATATGGCTTCCTCAACTATAGTGTTTACTTGTAATGGGGTAGCTATCAACTTGTTATGTGCAACTTTGAATCTTATCAACTTAATTAATCAAAACTAGAACCTGGAGTCTTGTCCTCAAGAATGAGTGTGTTGATTTTCTTCCAAGTCTCCTTCACTCAAGATGAACAACGCTTTATTTAACCTGTCTTCTGTACTAAGACAATATGTTATCTTGATAGAAATATAAGTTAGAGAATAATCTCTATAAACTCAACTTTAATCAGCCTTGATAATTTTGACCAATGGTTAGTATGATTTCAACATACCACCTAGATGTTCATAAGGTCAAAATAATGTCATAACAAATATATGCATATCAAGATAATCAAACCTGGGGTGCATTAGTCTTCTGAGTATGTTGGATCTGACATCCTTCTGAATCTATGATAGGAGATCCTTTCTCCTGCAAGTGACCCTTAGAATAGTATAGTTGAAACATATGTAAGTACATACCTCTAATAGTATCAGCATGTGGTGGTACCATCCGGTAGCAGTGGTGATAGGTAACAAACCTTCAAAACTTCAGAGGTGTTTCAACTTTAAGGTTGGCCAACACTTTACAAAATCTTTCACTGCAATTGGAACTATAGTTGTAACTGCAAGTGGTACTTTAACTGTAACTTAGGGTTTTATGAGAAAACCCTAATTTATCAAACTTCAAATTTTGAAATTATGATCTAGGGGCTAGATGCACTGAACTGAGGCAAGTAAGCTGGTGCAGTCAGATTTTTGAAAATACAAATTTTACCCCTTGAAATTGAGCCGAAAATTTGGAATGGTACTTCTGGTACTCGTTCTAGTTTCCTGGTTTTTTTGGTTTTTTAGTTTTCTGGTTTTCTGGTTTTCTGGTACCAGTCAACAACTAGGGTTTGACTTTCTAGAGGCTTTGTCCATTGAAAAGGTGCGCTCAAGCTGCCAAAATATTCACTAGGGTAGGGGGCACTTTTCTAGATGGTTTTTAGGAAAAAATCCATCTCCAACAAAAATCCCTAATTTTCTTGTACAACAACAATGGCATTTTTGCTTATCCAGTGAAATGTGCTCTCATCAACTTAGCTATGATACCATGTTAAGTTTTGAGCTTTTATTAGGTTTCTTTTCAATTTACTAGATAACAATAGCATAGGTAAGATCACTAAGACAAACACAATCACAAGATACATGACATTTATCCATGGAAACCCTCATGGGGGAGAAAACCTAGAAAAAACTTCCTTAATATAGATAGCCAATACAATGCCAAGACAATAAACCAAAACACTAGAGAATATCCAACACTGAGAAATGCACCTCTCTCTTCCTTCTTCTCCCAACTGAAACTACCAAACTTGTGCACTGGATGAACGAATGAGTGAGTGAGATAATGAGGCACTTGCTTCCTTTATTTATACAATCTGGCAGGTGTTGAAAAGGTGTCTCTTCACTGGGAAGGGATGACTTGTCTTCTTAGTGGTTAAAACCACTTTAATTAGCATGGGGGAGACTTCTCAATTTGCATATTATAGTTAGGGTTTGACCAATCCAAAAAAGGGGATTTGGTCAATTACAATGCTCGACATGATCAATCCACAAAAGGGGATTGATCTAATGAATAATAAATAGAATACTCTTTGCAGTTACAATATTTCAACATCCCTGAGTGTGCAGGACACTTGACAGATTATGGATGTCGATGGCATAAATGGACCTCCTTGGACTCTGGATTGAGTCAGGGAGTGGATTGTATTGGTTTGAGTATTTCATTTTTGCATATGTGACATGTGATCGATTATAGTATGATTTTGTATATGGATCATTGACATTGTTTCGTCGATGGATGCAGGTTGACGAATGCTTGATAATCTAACTCACATAAGGAGTAAATGGGCCATGTATAGAAACCTGATATTGAGGGAGAGTTGTGGCAACGTCCCTGTCACAGCCTACTAGCACTCTTGTCATGTCTCAAATTGTAGGTTAACGGTTACCTAGTTCGAGAGGTCCACGATGTCGTGAGGGCAGACTGAGACAATCGCTCACGAAGATTCTAAGGGGCGGGCAATAAGACAGATTCATTATTCCTTAGAATCTTTTAATCTCTCACAAGGTCGCTCGAATGGAGTGTTGACTCCAAGGGTTGGAAAAATACCAAAACCAGTCAAAGGCGAGTGGCACCCTTGGAGCACGGAGTGCGTCTTGAAGGGCACGTCGTGTAAATAAAACTTGAGTCAATGAATCTAGGTGGCCTAGAAAACATTGAGAGAATAATAAAACCTTGAAAAATCTTTAGGCCTTATCTGATTTAATTAATTAATTAAATAATGAAATTATTAATTGTAAATCCCAAATGAAAGTCTAAGCCTATTCAAAAAATGAAGCCTAAGTCTAAGTTCTTATAAGGAGACTAACTAAATTATTAACTAAATTAAAAAGGAATGAGGTAAATCAATTTAAGAATTAGGTAAAATAAAATAAACCTGATACACATACACATGTGTATTATTTAGTACACATGTGTGCAAGAAAATGTCAAATTGGAAATTAAGATAAGAAAGGAATAAAGCTGAGAGAAATTGTGTATGCATAGAATGGTATCTAGAGTCTAGCTACCACTAGCTTAACTAGAAGAAGACTCTTATTTTAACTCAACTCAGATTAGTAAGACGTCAGTCAATAAATGAGAATATGAAGAATAAAGAGACAACTAGGAGTGATTTAAGGAGCGCATTTGGGAAATGAGAGGGAAATTGAATTTTAATTAAAATAAAATATGGAATTATTTGTGCAAGTGGGGATGGGTCAATAAGAGAATTCCTATAAAGAAAATGGTCAATGTGGAAAAGGAATCACACTGGTTATTGGTAAAGTTATGTTGTCAAATTATTTTTGACTGGTTTTACTTGTGAGAGTTGGGATACCCAGCTTGAGAGAGAGTGGTGGCTCTACCTTGCGAGGCAAGCTTCGAGCTAGAGGATTTATGGTTTGTGTGCATGGCCCCTTTGCAGCTCGGGGAGCTAAGGGGGAAGAAGAGTACCCCTAGCGTTGGCTGGGAGTTATCGGTGAAGTCTCTACGATTAGAAAGCGGGAGGTAGAAAGGAGCGTCATCCATCTATTTAGTTTTATCTTGTTAAATTATTTCAATATGGGTACCTTAGAAGTTCTGATTGTAAGACAAAATACACATATATTTATCTGCATTGATATCTCCTATTGTACTGCATGGTTCGAATCATTCCGGAAATAAAATTTATGATATTGTTTATTACACTGTTATTTAAAAAAAACAAAACAATTATATGTATCGTAGTTGACATTGACTCAATCATTTGACATATGGATTTTATTGTTCATTGAATGTATGAGAATCCTTTGTTTGTGGGACAAGAGGCAAATTTATGATATTGTTTATTACACTGTTATTTAAAAAAAACAAAACAATTATATGTATCGTAGTTGACATTGACTCAATGATTTGACATATGGATTTTATTGTTCATTGAATATATGAGAATCCTTTGTTTGTGGGACAAGAGGCCTCTGCCCAGCGATTTGACTGGTAAAGTCTACAAAGGTATACATACCCTACCCCCTCTGGATTTGAACCTGTGACCTCTTAAGATGCAAATCTCTCATGTACATTTATACAGAATGAATATGGAGTTCTATCCCTGTAAGTCATGATAGGAAGACAATCTGAGTAGCACCACAGGTGAGGATCGACCTTTCTTTTTAAACGCGAGACAAAATGTTAATGGATAACCACATTCTGTTTCCTTTAACCGTAGCAAGTGAGTCTGACAATCCTTATTTAAATTTCAGCATAGAAGAATTTAGAACCAGATTTCGATTTCAAAAATATTTATTTAATAATTATTGTGGCACGATTTAGGTCCCTTCACATCTGTTAAGAGCCTTTGTGCTCGCGTTTACGCATAGACTGCACACACATAGATAGATCATTGCCCTTTTAATTTGAATCTGAACTTAAATGTAGATACAGGAAACGTTTTAAATCGATGCTAATCGATTTAGATCCATTCTTGATTTAAATTCCAGGTGGTTTTTGAAATAGATAGAATTTAAACCCTGAATCCATTCTCTGGTTAGTCATTGCCAGTCTAAATCCCTGATTCGATGATTCCTTAAATATCGTCGAACAATCTAGGGGAATTCGAATCTGAATGAACGTTTTACCATTTTGAAGGGAATGTTTCCTTAATAAATACAGTTCAGTTTTCGATGAATTTGTTAATTGGCCCCTCAAAAGAGTGATTTTTGACAAAGAATGGTGAATGATAGGGTTTGTGAATTCGGTGCCAAGCGAAATGAAGTCCTGCAGGTATTCGATTGAAAAATCATGATATTTTAGCGAAAACATAACCTAATGGATATGCTCGTAAGGAACAAACCTGGCTCCAATGTCTTCAGGTTAAAACGACGGGTGACTCCTTTTTCTTCCTCTTGTCTAATGAAGCAGGCCATTGAAGTGGGCAAGGGCATCCCGGTTATCTTAGAGAAGCGTTCTGAGAAGGTATATTTCATAAAGAATCAAATCCAGTTGAGTGGCCCGATGATAGATTCTGGTCTTCCTCCTGAAAGCGATTTAATTGCTTGAAACCTGCGATGAGGCGTTTTTCTCAGATCTCTTCAACCAAAAGATTAGTGCCTGCTCAATAGGTGTTAAATGCGTCAATCATATTGATAAATGTTATTTATAGTTGAACTATTGTGGGAATGTTTCATATGTGCTAATTGGATCAATCATATTGATAAATGTTATATATAGTTGAACCATTGTTGGAAATTTTTTTATAGGTGTTAATTGTGTCAATTATATTAATAGATGATAGTTATAGTTGAACTATTGTTGGAACGTTTCCTAGGTGGTAATTGTGTCAACTAGAATGATGTATGTTAATTATATTTGAACCATTGGTGGAACGTTTCATAGATGGCAATTGCATCTAATATATTGATATATGTCATTTTTAGTTGGACTATTGTTAGAATGTTTCATAGGTGGTATTTGTATCCATTAAATTGATGTATGTTTTTGGTAGTAGATTTTCTGTCGCACCATGAATAATGGATGATTAAGATTGATTGATTGATCTGGTTGAATTTCGACGTGATTAGATTAGTGGGATGTAGGCACTTCCTTGTTCCTCAGAACAGTCGTCAGTCCTGAGACCTTAAATGGTCAAAATCAATCGGATGAATCCTGGACTTGAGCGTTGCTTATGTGTCTTGGAGGTCCTAACCTTGCAGGATAGGCTGAGCGGGTAGTTCCTTATGTTACCTTTATGAGATGTGTTGATTCGCGTCGCTAATTTATGTTTATGTGTTGATCATGTGTCTCTTTTAATTATGATGTCGTGTTGATTATGTGTTGCTATTAATTATGTTGGGACGATTTTACTCTGCCTAACGCCAAAAAAAAACAAAAAACGCTTACCTCTTGAACTTACGTGTGGTCATAATGGAGGGTATGTTACAATTATTAAAATATCATAATAGAATTTCAATAGTATTTTTTAAGAAAATTAGAGAAATTCTTTTAATATTTTTTAATATTCAGTAATATTTAATTTCTTAGATATAATTCATAGTAATTTTGATTATACACATTGGGATATGGTCTAGTGGCAACTTGGAGCAGTTTTTGTGATGAATACCTAGGTTAAAATCCTGGAGGGAATGATCCTCCCATGTTTGGGATTTGTTAGTTGTGTGATTATTGTAGCTTTATAGAAATCCAAGTGGTTAGCTAAACTAATTGTCGCCAATGTTGATGGATTTTTGGCTAGTTCTATGTTGGTAGGTGCCAAGTTTGAATCTATTGGGTTAATTGCACTAGTCTATGACAATAATTTTATTAGGGATGTCAACCACGAATATGGGGAAGCATTCCTTAGCTTTCCCTAAATATTTTTATTTAACCCAAGAGTGAAATTTCACCCCTATTATTTTCCTTGCTTGCTTTGTGGTTACTAAAATGATTGCAAACTAAAATTCACTTTGAATTGGCTTGATTGATTACACCATTGTGATATGAAAGGGTCCTTTGTGTGATTTAGAGCTAGTGTGTTAGGGTTTTATAATTTCACATCCTTGGAAGGTGAATGCCTTGGATTTCACTCATGAGGATGAATGTAATACGCTAAAGTCCCCTTGCATTGGGAATTGTAAGTACAACTTGCTAGGTTTTAGAAAATGATACTAGCATACTCACAAGGAAACCATTAAATGTTTAATTGTACTTTTTCATTATTAGTGATATTTTTATTGCCATTTGACTTATTGATATAAATTTGAGAGCATGTGTTATACATCCATCATTTATCACTAAGGGAATAATTAATAGAATGATAAATTCACCAATGTGTGTGCAAAGAGATTAATCATTTAGGACTGAGGAAACAATATAGTCATTGATACAATGTGTGAGATTAGACAAAGGCCTCCACTTTACTTGTGTATATTAAGATGGAGTCAAGAATCATCTATTCCAAACAAGTCACTAGGGTTAATATGATATATGCAAAGTATGAACGATCATATTATATTGGGTCACTAGGGTTAATATGATATATGCAAAGTGTGAATGATCATATTCTATTAGCAAGGTGTAGGTGAGGTCTGGGTCATTATTGTTCAAATAAGGGAGATGGTTAGGCTTGGTTAAGATATGTAAACAAGTATCAAACAGTTATGAAACCTCAACGTCTATCATAGAAAGAAGACCCTAAGGCAAAGATAATAGGTTTTGGGCTTCTAAAAGAAAAGGGGGCCCATGTGCACATATGGGCATGTTTTTGCGGGACAACGCATTGACTACTAGAACATTTATTTCCATTGTGACTCAAAATTCAAGTAGCAATTTCAAATAAACACTTAAAATCAACATTTCATGTAGACATTTCAAGTAGACATTATGAGCCAACATTTTCAACAATATTCCATTGATAAATTTGAGTTATCTTAAACTAAAATTTAAAAATATTCATTAAAAAATTAACCCATCAAGAATTTGAATTTGACCAATCATTAATAATTAAACTAAATATAGACCAAGTTTCATGGAATGCCATAATTATAGCCTATACTAAGTATGGAGAGTTAAATGATGTAGTAGAGAAGCGAGATGTTCAGAAAATGGGAAGAGAAAGCATGAAAGAAGACCAAATCACCTTTGGAAGTATTCTCCTAGCCAATTTCAATTTAAGAGTGAATGTCTTTATGCAATGGAAACACCATGTCTCGGATAATTTGCTACTAGAACATTTCTTGCCATTCACACTCAACTTTCACGTAGCAATTTGAAGTAGTTGTTCAGAATTTTTCATGTAGACATTTCAAGTATTTAGTTGGACTCAATATAATAATCTTTCTTCAAATTTTGAGTAATCAAAAAGTAAAATACAAACCTAGAATTCAAATATAATTAATCATTAAATACAATTCCAATAATTACAGGTACAACTAAATACTGACCAAGTTTCATGGAATGTCATAATTAACCATATACTAAATATGGAGAGTTAAAAGAGGTAGTAGAACTAACAAATGGTAAGAGAAAACATGAAATAAGACCACTTCATCTTGGAAGTGTTTTCTTAGCTTGTTCCAATTTAAAAGTTAAAAGTGTATGTCATAGTCTCAATTTATTGTCCACTTGAGAATTTCTTGTTATTTAAACTCAACATTCAATTAGCCATTTGGACTTCAACGATCTTTTTAAAAAAAATATTGAACAAATTTTATTATAAAAAATTAATTAATCAAGAATTCAAATTTGACCAGTATTAGTACAAGTATGCATAGACAAGGTTTCACATAATGCCATAATTGCAATGTATAGTAGGTAAGGAGAGAAAAAAAAAAAAAAAAAAAAGGCAATAGACTTGTTTAGATAAATGGGAAGAGAACGCAAGAAGGTATACCACTTCACCTTCTAGAGTATTTCTACTAACCTATTCCAATTTAAGGGTGTATGTATTGGTACAATTTTCAATAAATAAACAAATTCCTAACATTTC
Organism: Picea sitchensis; assembly: GCA_010110895.2. Lineage (NCBI taxonomy): Eukaryota > Viridiplantae > Streptophyta > Pinopsida > Pinales > Pinaceae > Picea > Picea sitchensis. Next base: position 5,928 of record SNQJ01S0126801.1, on the reverse strand, counting down.
CAAATCTAGTAAATTGGCATAACATTTTTTATATGCATGAATATGTATGACGAAATGTTATCACTACAACCTTTCTATCATATTTTAATGAGTAAATCTTTAGCCTAGTCTAAGAGGTAACATTTTAAAAAAACCTCAATAAAAATGTCATAAGTTTATTCTAAGAGGTAACATTTAAAAAAACCCTCAATAAAAATGTCATAAGTTTATTGATCTAGATGAAAGCCAAGTTGTATTCTTCGTCACTAATCTATTCACCATTTCATTCTATAATGACTTTGTTATTTTTAAACTGTTATCTACAAGGGTAAATCTTGGAAGAAGTGTCTTATTTTCAGTGAAATGCGGCAAAGAAAAATTGACATTTTACATTTTTTTTTAAATTAAAGCTAACGAAATTTATATGCACCTTGTGAATTTTGACGTGTAGTAAAACAAAATTGTAAAAAATTGTGATGTCTTTCTATATATATATATATATATATATATCATTTAATTCATCAAATTTTCATTTAATTAAATGTTCATCCTTACAATTTTTAGGAAAAATTAACAAGTAACTTTTGTTCTCAACCCCTAATTCAGTATTCAATGTATAGTTTTCAAAAAATACACATGAGCATGATCTACATTCAATGCAATGGATTCTTTTTTTTTCAAATAATATTTTTTTTATTTTATTTTTCATATTTGACAAATTAATATTTCAATCACATTTTATACATCATTGTGTTCTTAATCATACTTTTTCCACTTGTTTACATAAAATGAAAAACAAAAAATACATTTTTAAAGAGGAAACATCAATGGACAACCTACATATTTGTGGTAGTGACRCTCATACCATCATCACAAAATCTACCAATACCCTACTCAAACAAAAATTGAAAAATGGATGTAATGACTACTATAGTGGGAAAACCCCCCTACAAACTACACTAGGGTTCTAAAGTGCAGGCATAGCTAATCGTCTAAAGTCTCCTACTTTTAACAAGTATCTCGACAATACCCCACATTCATATATAAAGTACAAAGTATACGGAACCGGTAGTCCTACCTTAAACTCCCCGTCCAGTGTCAATCCTAATGCATTCGGTCGCTTCTCGACTGCAAATCTCCTCCCAAGGCTGACCTGCATTCACCAAAAGACAAACAAGAAACTACGAACATGCATTTTATATATGAATTAGTGGGTTAGATGTCATAACTAAATGTAAATCAATCATACAGATTAAACACATCATATGGCAGGACAACAAAAGTACTTCTTTATATTAATCTCACAAAGTCACTTACAAAATGAGATCGATCACTGCTCCTCGAACCCAATCCTGAGCTCCTCTTCACCAAGCTCCAACTGCTTCCACGTATCCTTCTTCTCTCACACTTCTCTCTAGAGAATGGGCATAGGCTTATGGATGAGGAAAAAGGGCAAGAATAGGGAATTATGGCTCAAAACTCACAATGTGGCTGCAAATTCTTGGGGCAAGGGGGGATTAGGAAATGGGCAGAGTTTCACTACTTTCATGCTTCTCCTTGGAATGGGACCCCAACACCTTCTTTTATATGACAAAAAGGTAGTTATTCGGTTGGGTGACGGGCTATGGGCAATCAATTGGTTAGGAAACTACCCAAAAGCATGTATTCCCTTGCAACTTTTTATTTTTTGCAACTTTTATGGGTATACGCGGGTTGTAATGGTGAAGCTAGCATACGTACGTGGGAAGTAGTGATGCAGCTAGCATACATACGCAGGCAGCAGTGGTGCAGGGCACGTACATATTCAAAATTTTGGTTTTTAAGAAGAGTTATTTAGTATTGGCTTGGAAAAAATAGTAAGTAAGATGGCATGTTGCTAGATATGCATATCTGGTGCAAATTAGGGTTATAACAGATGCCCCCTAATGTGTGAGGTCAGAAGAGTATCTGATGGCTGAAATACATTACAAATATTTACCAACGTACGAAGCGAGTGAGCCCGGGACCAGAGTTTGGGAGGTGTCATCTGTAAAATAACAATTGTCTCACCGAGACAGGCATACCCATGCTCGAGATGAAATAAATCATGGTTTCCAATCAAATACACTTCAGATCCATGTCATATAACTATATAAAGTGTAGCCGCGAGCAGTACATAGAAAACCTACATCTCAAAATCAAAAGATATACATGAATAGTATCCATCTTCAAGAAGCTAATGATGCCTGATGGTTGGAGATGAGGCCTTCAGAGCTCGAGAAACAACTTAAAGATCTTCAAAATTCGGGTAGGAGTGTAATGTGAGTGTACATCTCCACTACCCAGAGGTCTTCGACGACTTGTCGGGGAACAGACAAGAGGATCTCAGTGATCAGGCAGAGAACTTCATTGATTTTGAACAAAGACTTTGATTGGACTTTCGGGATGGTCAGACATGAGGAAAAGAGACAAATTGCAGAAGGGATGACTCAAATTGGGTAAAACTTCCCTTGGACAATAGCACGATGAATGATGAGACTCAGGCAGCATGACATTGACACAAGTTCACGATGCAAAAAGCAATGCAAACTCTCCATATGTTTGGAAGAATAACCAAACGGAGGAGGAAACAACTCTATGTTACGAGAACAGCTTCCTAAGGTCATATTAAATCCTAGAGCTTGATGAACAAACGGAAGGATGTGCTTTTTCCAAGGGTGACTCATTGTGCTACCATAAAAAGAAAATACTTTTCCATCCTCTTTTTGGGGTATATTTGATTTTTTTGTCTTTTTCAATATTTTGAAAGCTTGAAAAAGAATAAAAGAATGCTACGTTACAAAGGAGGAACGAGTGTCGCAAAAATACTAGTTCCAAGCACAAGGAACACACTGATGCTCAGAGCAAGGAGACATGTGCAGGAAAAGGACACTCGGGAAAATTCCTCCATGGGTCAAGGTGTCAAGATGCAGAGGCAAAGTGCTCCAAGGCTTGCATATAAGGCATGCTTCAAAGGTTCAGTTGAGAGCCACATGGAGCCGACATTAGGCCAAAGACGCAAGAATGAAAATGTGATTAACAAGACACAATGATAACGTCCTTCAATGCAATTTTAAACAAGCCCAGAGAAGGTAAGCTCGGTGGTTTTTCATTTTTAGAGACTCTGAAAAAGCGCAAAAGAAGACTCCATTGGGGTACCTTTTTCGAAGATAGTCTAGTCAGTTCGAAAAAGGGATAAATTAGCACTGAAAAGACGTCTATTCAAAACCATTTTAACGAGTGTGACACAGATAAGATCACTCAACAATATTTTCAATTTTAAGGAGTCTGAAAAGAGCTTAACTATGGATTCGCTGCCTTTTTCTAGATTTAGTCTCCTTAGCCCGAAAAAGGTGAAATTTACTAAGGAAAAATCTCTCGACGAGACGAATCTCCTGAGGTGTATTTTTTTCCTCCTTAATCTACAGGGCGGAAAAAGGGGTAAACTCATGCCAGTATATGTTTTTCTGAACCAATTAACAAGTGTGAAAGAACAAGGTCACTCGACGATATTTTCAATTTTAAGGAGTCTGAAAAGAGCTTAACTATGGACTCCATAATGGATGTTCTTTTGGACCGGTTTAACGAGTGTGAAGAATAAAGCTCACTTGGCGATCTTTTCACTTTTAGGGAGTCTGAAAAGAGCTTAACTATAGACTCCATGGGGGTTCCTTTTTCGTAAATTTAGTCCCTTAGGCCCGAAAAAGGGTTAAACTCATACCTGAGAATACTCGTCTAGTGAACCGAAGTTCCTAGAGCGTACCTTTATTCATAAAAATTGACCATCCAGACCGAAAAAGGGGTAAACTACCGTCGGACAGGCGTGCCTTCAATTTTTAGTTTGGTGAGCGTGAAGGACAAAAAATCTCTCGGCAATCTTTTCATGTTTAGAGAGTCTAGGGCTTAAAGAAGACTCTAGGGGGCTATGACTCATGTATGAAACTAGTTCAGGTATAGCCCACTGCTAGGCTTAGACCAAGAGTTTATTCGATATTCAACTTGGAAAGTATTCCAAAAGCGAAGAAAACACAAACCACAGTGTAAGTCCTCCCATGGTATAGAAACCGTAGTCATGGCTTCAAGGATAGCCTCATCAAAAGGCAATTGAATATCCGAGAAATCACGCAAACGAGGGTCGACAGTCCCAAAGGGTGAAGTAAACTGACCATATTCCATATGACGATGGAGGTTATGGCCAAGACTGGTAGATTCTATCAACGAAGAATCACAAGCATGAGGGCTTGAGGATCTACAAACAACGAGATCAGACTTAGAAGGAGACTCAAGATCACTTGGACCAAGAGGGGGAAGTAAGAGATACCATGCCCCCATTGGATAAACCAATGGATCAATTGTTGAGACCAAGTCTCAAGAAGGAAAACATGATTGTTGATATTCCTGCACAAAAGCAATTGAACATTGAGGATAAGACGCCACATAATTAACCTGTGGCAGGGTAGAGTCTACATGAACACTAGGAACATATAAAGGAGAAGCCTGAACTAACGTCAAATTAGGATGGTGATTATTAGATGCCAGCTGGTTGATAGTGGAAATGCTTCCATTGTGAGGGAAATGCATCACCCAGAAGAGCATAGACACCACAGTGTTCATAGCATATACATAATCACGCCCAAGAAGCATATTGAAATCTAATGGGCCTTGCACCACTATAACATCAACAAGGACAATCTTCCCGCCTAACGAGATAGGAAATTGAGGAAGAACCCCCAAATATTCACTAAGATGTCTTTCAAAAGCCAATAGCTCATGTGAAGCAGACACAAGCTCGGGAGATCCCAAGACTTTCCAAACCGAGGAGGATAAAATACTTGCAGAGGCTTCTTCATCCACAATACATGGATAAATGTTTGTCGACTTAACTTCAACCCTTATTTGAAAAGGTGCAGAATAAGGAAGATGAGGCTCAACAAGATCATTCCAATCAAAGGAAACCATCTTAGGTCTTGGAGGGGGTGTGCTCGAAACGAGCGGAATTCCCCCTTGTTCTGAAAGTACTAGACTGGAAATGTTAAAAATATAGTCGGTAGACACATCACTCTCCAAGAGAAGAGTGGAATTAGCCGAAGAATGCATTAGCATGACCACTTTGGTAGAGTCGACACTCTTCAAGGGAAGAGTGGGATCAGCCGAAGACTGCATCGGTGTGACCACTTTCTCAACCAATGGTTGAATAGGTTGCGAGACTACATGGTCTAAAGGCACCTCACCCCCCAAAAGAGGAGTGGGATCAGTTGATGACTACATCGGCGTGACCACTTTCTTAACCAATGGAGGAATAGGCTGCAAGACTACATGGTCTAAAGGCACCTCACCCCCCAAAAGAGAAGTGGGATCAACCGATGATTGCATCAGCATGACCACTTTCTCAACCAATGGTTGAATAAGCTGCGAGACTACATGGTCTAAAGGCACCTCAGCCCCCAAAAGAGGAGTGGGATCAGTCGATGACTGCATCGACATGACCACTTTCTCAACCAATGGTTGAATAGACTGCGAGAAAACCTCAGAAGACTTAGAATCAGAAGAGCTTGTAGACAGGGACCACAATCTTTATACCTCTGGAATGTCAGGGCACATATGAGTAAGGTGATCTCCCTTGCAAATCTTAAGGTAACTTAGGTTTACATCCTATCCGTCTAGGTTTCTCAACAGAATCAATGCCCCCAGCATGACTGGCAATGGTTGGTTACACATCTCCAATGCGACTTTCAGAGGTTGGCGATTGGTCGATAACATGACTCGCAGAGGCTACAGACCTATTACCAATATGACTAGCAGTGACTGGACTTTTTCCCCCATAATGACTTGCAGAGGGTGGGTGATTTCCCCCAGCATGACTTGCAGAGGTTGGGTGTTGGTCTTCAACATGACTAGTAGAGGTTGTTGACCTATCTCCAACATGACTCA